>NW_026847771.1:56864011-56884503 GCF_025583915.1 Anolis sagrei ordinatus
TTCACTGTAATAGGAAGTAAGAGCACCTAGAGCTTCAGAAAGCTTCTGTTCAACCATTTCAAAGCTCCCTGCTTGAGCAGTAATGGCATGATCATCAGCATAGATGAAATTCTCTGTCCCTTCTGGCAGTGGCTGGTCATTTGTGTAGATGTTGAACATGGATGGATAGAGCTGATGTGGTCTGTGCAATGCAGTTTTCTAAATCAGTACCCCAAATCACCAAACCGCATCTAAAGATGACCAAAAACGGATTCATAACCCTTTTGGTACTAATGTTGGAGAGTGGTCCCGGTCAAAGCATTCCCTGTTCAAGTGGTCCCTGGTCAAAAAAAGGTTGGGAACCACTGCTCTAAACAGATCTAGAAGTAAGACCAGTGGGTTGGCAGCAGGTGAAGGATTTGGCATGGCTCTCTTCTCTCTGCTCCTTCCTTTGACTGCAGAGATAACTAGATTTCAGTGTCACTTTTTTTTTTGTTCACAGGTCTGGAGTCCAGCTCTGACCTTTCCCTGTCTCCTGTCAGAACGAGGTCCTTCACTCGCGCTATCAGCAGCGAGGAGGAGGATGAGGAGTTGCCCAGCTTCTTCCTGCCTCAAGGTGAGAGGTCCTACTCAAAATATATGCAAATTTTGTTGCATGCAAAATACTTTGTAATAAATTATAATCTTCCTATAGAACGTGGATGAATTTTGTATTTAGACCTGGCTCCCTTCTCAAAGATGTATGCATATGTAAATACGGGTATTCCAAAATCGCGGGAGGAAATCCCAAACACTTCTGGTTCAAAGCATGTCAGAGAGAACCGAGACTTGACCTGTGTGTTTCTCTGTCACATTCTTCTGCCATGTAATCTGGTTTCTGAATTCAGATGACCTCTTTTGAACTGAATTACATGAGTCTATACTATAGCCATACAATCCAGTTCAAAGCAGATCATCTGGATTCGGAAGCTAGATTATATGACAGTGTAGGAAATATTAAATATTAAAATATTCCAGATAGTCTTTCAGTAAAAGAGATATTTCAGCCATTAGAGCAAACAGTAGAAAAGAATTATTTATTTACTAGCTTGGATACCTGGCGTTTTCCAAGTTAGTTGAAAAAGTCAATTTTTAATTGTACAAAGTGCAGAAAGTTGTGGGTGAACTGCAACTCACATCATGGCAGGTTAGCCCAGAGAAACTCCATCAGTCTTTAAAGTTTGTCATGTTGGGTAAGTTTGCTTTGGATGCATCATCGGTGGAGTTCAGTGTGCTCTCTGGCTGTCGGGTGAACTACAACTCCCACTATGGTGATCCAGTCCCCATAAACCACTCCAGTGGGTTGGGTTAGTCATGGGAGTTCTGTGTGCCAAGTTTGGTACAGGTCCATCATTGGTGGAGGTCACAGTTTCTCTGGTTGTGGGTGAACAACAACCCCCAGAAAGGTAGGCCAGTTCCCCTTAAACCCTTCCAGTAATCAAATTTCGGCATACCAGGTATGTGTGCCAAGTTTGGTCCAAATCCATCATTGGGTTCATAGTGTTATCAGGATGTAGGTGAACTACAACTCCTCTAAATCCCTCCAAAGAACTCCAGTATGTTTTGTTGATCATGGGGGTTCTGTGTGCCAAGCTAGTTCCAGGTCCAACTTTAGTGGAGTTCAGGGTGGTTTTGCAGGTGAACTATACATCCCAGGACCTATAACTCCTATACATCATGGTGAATTCTCCCCAAACCTCTCTAGTATGTTCAGTTGCTGATCAATTCTTCTGCTTGCTATGTGAAATAGAAAAGAATATGAAAGGATAAAGGGAGAGGCAGTGGGTGGTGTCATGCAAATTCCACATCAATTTAGAGAGAAATATACACTGGGATGTTTGTGGTGGAGGAAACACATAACATTTAGAATGAAATTTTCCACGTATGAAAGCCTCCACTTGAGTGGTGGGCAGTATGGTGTTTGTGGAGGACATTGGCAGGGCTCTTGGACATGTTCATGGTGCTCACTATAACCTGCAGTGTCATTGGAGGGAGGGCCATTGGTGTCTCCTGAGTAGTGGGAGCCATAGCTGTTAGTGGAGGCAAGACTTTGTCTGTGTAAGTGGACACCCCAGCCACACACATACATACATATTATCACTTGTATTATGCCCTTCACACCCCGAAGGAAACTGAGAGCAGCTTACAAACTGACAACAATTCAGTGCCGTATGAACAAACATATAAAAACAACAAGCATGAATATTAATCCATAAAAGTTAAGAAAAAACATATATGTATTGAAACCATTTTTTAAAAAGAGTTTGCCCAAGAAAGTATAGTAATGCAGAACTGTGTTATTTGTTGGGAATATAGTGCAGTTTCAAACAGGTTAAACTGGACTTTCCTCCTAGTTGATTTAATAAGATTTATAGCCTCCGAGTTTTACTCTGCATATCTCTTCTTGTATCTTCAGAACTGGGTCCTATCAAAGAAGGGAAGCTGGTTTGGTGCAAGACCCGAGGATATCCATACTGGCCTGCAGTGGTAAGTGTTGGGCAAGTGGGCTTATTAACAAAAGACCCTCCTCAGGAGCTTTACACATGAGCTATGCACATGAGGCCTTTAACTTGAGGCTTCTTTCACTGAAGCTTCTCACACACAGTGGTTTATCTCACAGTATTCAGGTGGACACTAACTTTGGCCCACTGACTCTAACAGTTTTGGGCCTACTCACTCACCCCAGGACGARACTAACTTTGGCCCACTGACTAACAGTTTTGGGCCTACTCACTCACCCCAGGACGACACTAACTTTGGCCCACTGACTCWAACAGGCTTTGGCCTACTCACTCTCCTCAGGACGGCACTAGCGTTGGCCCACTGACTCTAACAGGCTTTGGCCTACTCACTCTCCTCAGGACGGCACTAGCTTTGGCCCACTGACTCTAACAGGCTTCGGCCTACTCACTCTCCTCAGGACGGCACTAGTTTTGGCCCACTGACTCTTAACAGGCTTCGGCCTACTCACTCTCCTCAGGACGGCACTAGCTTTGGCCCAATGACTCTAACAGGCTTCGGCCTACTCACTCTCCTCAGGACGGCACTAGCTTTGGCCCACTGACTAACAGTTTTGGGCCTACTCACTCACCCCAGGACGACACTCGCTTTGGTCCACCGACTCTTAACAGGCTTCAGCCTACTCACTCACCCCAGGATGACACTAGCGTTGGCCCACTGACTCGTAACAGGCTTCGGCCTACTCWCTCTCCTCAGGATGGCACTAGCTTTGGCCCACTGACTCTTAACAGGCTTCGGCCTACTCACTCTCCTCAGGATGGCACTAGCTTTGGCCACTGACTCTTAACAGGCTTTGGCCCACTGACTCTAACAGGCTTCGGCCTACTCACTCTCCTCAGAACGACACTTGCTTTGGCCCACTGACTCTAACAGGCTTCAGCCTACTCACTCTCCTCAGGATGACACTGGCTTTGGCGCACTGACTCTGTCAGGCTTCGGCCTACTCACTCTCCTCAGGATAACACTTGATTTGGCCCACTGACTAACAGGCTTCGGCTTATTAACTCTTTCAGTGCTTGATTCACACTTTTGTAATCAAAACTACCTAGTTAATTTTTAATATTCCTGACAGCAAGAAGATTTACCAATGTATTTAATTGTATTTGTCTGTATGATTTGGTAATTAATAGGACCTTATTAGTAATCTGTACTTTCCTTGTAAACTACTGAGGGAGCCCTTTGAGCTGTTATCGCTTTCCTTGGGTGCAGAAAGTGCCACTTCTGGGCCCCATGAGTCAGTCCTCCAAGAAGCCCACCTTTTACCCCCAAATTGGGGGTAATATTTTAATAATAATTTTTTAATATTTCCTAATTGGGAGGTACGGCTTCCTGCAAACAGGCTTCTCTGTCCCATGACCTCAGGAAAGAGCCCAGCCTCCTTTCAGTAGCAGAGATCTATGTGCGTTTAAGCAGTTGGGTTTGCCTTCTGACAGGTGAAGAAGATGAAGCGGAAAGACAGGAAGGCCATCGTTCTTTTTGTGATGAAAGGCATGGAGAACAAAGGCAAAGGGTAAGCAGAGCAAAGCAAAATTGCCATGGTTTTGCTGTCCTCTCTCCAGCATTTTGAAAGCAAGGCTTGCTCCTGCATTGCCTTCTGACTTCTCTGGCAGAAAATCGGCCAGGAAGAGAGTCAGCGGAAGAGCAAGGCTTTTATATTCAAAGCTTATATAATAAGGGGTCATTCCATGCTGGGTAGTCACAAATCTAGCAGTATTATGTCCAGCACAAGCATCATGCTTGGTCAATATTTCAAGTCCGTATCTTTGTTTGCATGGAAATTATTGCAATTTGAATATTGGTTAAAATTTGTCACGATGAGTTGCGACACATTTTCATGCACACTCTGATTCAACTTGTTTGACTGGATTTTGCACCCACAATTTTCAAATTATTTTACAGAAAAAAATATTTTACAGAAAAAAACTGTACAGGATTTCAGTGTACTTAGCCATTCTTATACATTTAGTTTCAATTTTATTAGGCCTCAAAAATTCAATTTTCTTAAATTTTGTGCACACACTCCCTTCAGATACGGGAGTCTAGATCAGCAACTATTGCAGTTAGAAACCTCAAATTTTGGGGAACTTAGTTTAACACCTGACTGGCGTTACAGCTAAATTTGAATAAAATTGGAGACATAATGGTGGGAAGGGTTAGACCACTTGGCTTGGAATGACCATAAGGCCCTATTACAATCAACTGCCACATTATTTATGTTGAGGAGCTTATGCAATGAGGCCCTATCAAAATGGTTGCCACAATGTCATTGGTGAGAGATTAATACAGTAAGGCCCTATTAAAAATGGCTACCATGGTCTGTATACTGAGAGGCTTATACCGAAAAGTCCCTATTAAGAATGGCCACTGCTGTTGTCCTCCTTCTCAAGTATTGACACATATAGTTCAGTAAAGATCTAAACAATTTCCTAAGTTACCCCAAGCAAGGCCGTATTAGTCTGCATTAGAAGAACTGGAATTACACCGTTATATTGTTATTATTCATTACTAAGTTGGTTACCCAAGTTATTTGAAAAAGTCATTTTTTAAAAATTTACAAAATGCATAAGTTTGTGGGTGATCATGCCAGGTTAACCCCATGAATTTCCCATCAGTGACTAAAGTTTGTCATGTTGGGCAAGGTTGCTCTAGATGCAACATTGGTGGGGTCCGTGGGGTCTCTGGCTGCAGGATGAACTACAGCTCCCACCATGGTGGGTCAGTCCCCTCAAACCCCTCCAGTAGGTTCAGTTGTTCATGGTGGTTCTGTGTGCCAAGTTTGATCCAGGTCCATCGTCAGTGGGGTTCACAGTTTCTCTGATTGTAGATGAACTACAACTCTCAAAATCAAGGTCAGTCTCTCCCAAATCCCCCCAGTATTCAGTTTTGCGCATATTGGGTAAGTGTGCCAAGTATAGTCCATATCCATTGTCATTTGGGTTCACAGAGCTGTCTGGATGTAGGTGAACTACAACTCCCCCAAACCAAAGTGAATTCCCCCCAAAGCCCTCCAGTATTTTTTGTTGGACATAAGGGTTCTGTCTGCCAGGTTAGGTCCAGGTCCATCGTTGGTAGGGTTCAGAATGATTTTTGATTGCAGGTGAATTATACTTCCCAGTACATACAACTGCTATAAAGCACAGTGAATTCCCCCCCTCCCAAAGCCCTCCAGTATTTTTGTTGTTCATGGGGTTCTGTGTGCCAAATGGGGTCCAGGTCCGTCATTGGTGGGCATCCCAATGCTCTGTCTTGAAGCGGGGTAAACTACAACTTCCATCATGTCAAGTCAGTCCTCCAACCAGTATGTTCAGTTGCTGATCAATTCCTCTGTTTGCCGTGTGCCACAGAAAAGTATAGGAAAGGATTAAGGGAGAGGCAGTGGGCAGGGTCATGCAAATTTCACTCCAATGCAGAGAGTCAGAAACACTGGGATGTCTGTGTTGGAGGAAACACATAAAATCCAGGATGAAATTGTCCCCAAATGAAATCATTCCTTGGGTAGTGGGCAGTATGGTGTTCGGGAAGGACATTGGCAGGGGTTGAGCTACATGTTCATGGCGTTCACTATAACCTGAAATGTCATTGGAGGGAGAGCTTTTGCTGGCTTCTCGGCACTGTGGGTTAAAGCCATTTGTGGAAGTGGGAAGCTATTTGCAGTTCTGGAAGTCAGAGGGCTGAGGAATTCCCTTACGTTTTGACTGTTTCCTTTTCAGTAACTCTGTTTCCCTTCTCTTTCAATGCAGCTTCTCTGTCTGTCTCAGAAACCTCAAACACTTTGATTGCAAAGAGAAGCAGGCCTTCATAGTAAGTACTAGCTGTGCCCTGCCACGCGTTGCTGTGGCCTATAGTAAAACTTATCAAAGTTGAGGTAGATATCTGGACTATTATGAAAGAGAGGTACCTACCTATTCCTTCCCCCTTTTCCTCCCCCCTTTCTCTCCTTTCTTCCTTCTCTACCTCTTTCTTTCTTTCCTTCTTTCACTACTTGGTTTCATCCTTCTCTCTTTCTCTTCTTTCCTTCTTTCACTACTTGGTTTCATCCTTCTCTCTTTCCTTCATTCCCTCCCCCTTTCTTCCTTTGCCTTTCTTCCCTCCCTGTTTGCTTCCTTCTTTCACTTTTTATTTCCTTTTATTTCACCACCATCATAACAATAACAATAATGCAATGCATTGCCTCTGGGACCTGACACCTCTCCCATTCCCCCAGGGTCTCATAGGAATAATAGCATAATAATAATAGAAATAACAACCTTTACCCGCCACGTGTTGCTGTGGCCAACCTTCCCTCTTTCTCTCCTTCCTTCCCTCCTTCCTTCCCTCCCATCTTTCCTTCTCCTCTTCCTTCTCTATCTCTTTCCTTCCTTCCCCCTTTTTCTTTCTCTTCTGCTGTCTCTTTTCTTCCTTCTCTTTTTCTTTCCCCTCCCTCTTTCTCTACATCTTCCCCCTTCCTTCACTCCTCTTTCCTTCCTTCTTCCCTTTTTTCTTCCTTCTCTCCTTTCCCCCCTTTTTCTTTCTTCCTCTCTCTTTTCTTCTCTTCTCTTCTTTTCCTCTTTCCTTCCTCCCTTTTTCTCTTCCTCCTTCCTTGTTCCCTTCCTTCCTTCTCTCTTTCCCTTCCTTCCTTCCCTTCCCCCCTTTTTTTCTTTCCTCCTTCCTCCCCCTTTTTTCTTTCTCCTCTGTCTCTTTTCTTCCTTCTCTCTTTCCTTCTTTCCTTCCCTCCCTCTTTCTCTACATCTTCCCCTTCCTTCACTCCCTCTTTCCTTCCTTCATTCCCTTTTTCCTTTCCTTCTCTCCTTCCTTCCTTCCCCCTTTTTCTTTCCCTCCCTCTGTCTCTCATTTCTTCCTTCTCTACCTCTTTCCTTCCTTACCCCTTTTTCTTTCTCTTCTGCTGTCTCTCTTTTCTTTCCTTCCATCTTTCCTTTCCTTTTCTTCTTCCTTCTTTCTCTAACTTTCCTTCCTTCCGCCTTTTCTTTATCTCCATTTCTCTTTCTTCCTTCTTTCCTTCCTTCCTGTCTTTCCTGGATTTTGACAGGGCGGGAAGGGGCGGGGTGGGGTTTGGAGGTGGCGTGAAGTAAAAGGAGGTAAGATTGGGGCAGGGGAGTGATGGAGCGTGGGGTTGTGTGTGTGTGCGGCGGCGGGGGAGTGATGGAGCGTGGGGTTGCGTGTGTGTGTGGCGGCGGGGGGGAGTGATGGAGCGTGGGGTTGCGTGTGTGTGTGTGCGGCGGGGGGGGAGTGGGGTTGCGTGTGTGTGGGCGGCGGGGGGAGTGATGGAGCATGGGGTTGCGTGTGTGTGTGCGGCGGCGGGGGGAGGGGGGGTTGCGTGGGGTGTGCGGCGGCGGGGGAGTGGTGGAGTGTGTGTGGGCGGCGGGGGGAGTGATGGAGCGTGGGGTTGCGTGTGTGTGTGTGTGCGGCGGCGGGGGAGTGATGGAGCGTGGGGTTGCGTGTGTGCGGCGGCGGGGGGAGGGACGGAGCGTGGGTTGCGTGTGTGTGTGGGGCGGCGGGGGGGGTTGTGTGTGTGTGCGGCGGGGGGGGGAGTGATGGAGCGTGGGGTTGCGTGTGTGTGTGCAGGGGCGGGGGAGGTTGCAGGCGTGGGGTGTGTGTGTGTGTGTGCGGCGGCGGGGGAGTGATAGAGCGTGGGGTTGCGTGTGTGTGTGTGCGGCGGCGGGGGGGGGGGGGTTGTGTGTGTGTGTGGGCGGCTGGGGGAGTGATGGAGCGTGGGGTTGCGTGTGTGTGTGGGCGGCGGGTGATGGAGCGTGGGGGTGTGTGGGTGCGGCGGGGGGGGAGTGATGGAGCGTGGGGTTGCGTGTGTGTGCGGCGGCGGGGGGAGTGATGGAGCGTGGGGTTGCGTGTGTGTGTGCGTGCGGCGGCGGGGGAGTGGGGTTGCGTGTGTGCGTGCGGCAGCGGGGAAAGTGATGGAGTGTGGGGTTGCGTGTGTGTGTGCAGCAGCGGGGGGAGTGGGGTTGCGTGTGTGTGTGCGGCGGCGGGGGGAGTGTTGGAGCGTGGGGTTGCGTGTGTGTGTGCGGCGGCGGGGGAGTGAGGGAGCGTGGGGTTGTGTGTGTGCGGCAGGGGGGGAGTGATGGAGCGTGGGGTTGCGTGTGTGTGTGCGGCGGCGGGGGGGAGTGATGGAGCGTGGGGTTGTGTGTGTGTGTGCGGCGGTGGGGGGAGTGGGGTTGCGTGTGTGTGTGCGGCGGGGGGGGAGTGGAGCGTGGGGTTGCGTGTGTGTGTGCGAGTGATGGAGCATGGGGTTGCGTATGTTTGTGTGGCGGCGGGGGGAGTGGGATGGGGTGGGTGTGTGCGGCAGGGGGGGGAGTGATGGAGCGTGGGGTTGCGTGTGTGTGTGCGGCGGCGGGGGATGATGGAGTGGGGTTGCGTGTGTGTGTGCGGGGGGGGGATGGAGCGTGGGGTTGCGTGTGTGTGGTGCGGCGGGGGAGTGATGGAGCGTGGGGTTGCGTGTGTGTGTGCGGCGGCGGGGGAGTGATGTAGCGTGGGGTTGCGTGTGTGTGTGCGGCGGCGGGGGGGATGGGGGGTTGCGTGTGTGTGTGCGGGCGGGGGGGGAGTGAGGGTGGGGGTGCGTGTGTGTGTGTGCGGCGGGGGGGAGTGGGTGCTGTGTGTGTGTGCGCGGGGGGAGTGATGGAGCGTGGGGTTGCGTGTATGTGTGCGGCAGCGGGGGGGGGGGTGGGGTTGCGTGTGTGTGCGGCGTGGGGGGAGTGATGGAGCGTGGGTTGCGTGTGTGTGTGCGGCGGGGGGAGTGATGGAGCGCGGGGTTGCGTGTGTGTGTGCGTGCGGCAGGGGGAGTGATGGAGCGTGGGGTTGCGTGCGTGTGTGCGGCGGCGGGGGATGGAGCGTGGGGTTGCGTGTGGGTGTGCGGGGGGTGGGGCGTGGGGTTGCGTGTGTGTGTGCGGCGCGGGGGAGTGATGGAGCGTGGGGTTGTGCGTGTGTGTGTGCGGCGGCGGGGGAGTGATGGGGTTGCGTGTGTGTGTGCGGCGGCAGGGAGTGGGGTTGCGTGTGTGTGTGCGGGCGGGGGGAGTGATGGAGCGTGTGGTGGTCGTGTGTGATGTGCGGAGGTCAGGTGGTAGAGGGTGGGGATGTGCGGTAGGTTGCGTGTGTGTGCGGCGGTGGGGGGAGTGATGGAGCGTGGGGTTGCGTGTGTGTGTGCGGCGGGGGGAGTGATGGAGCGTGGGGTTGCGTGTGTGTGTGCGGCAGGGTGTGTGTGTGTGCGGGAAGCGGCGCGGCGGGGCTTGGAGTGGGCATGGTTTCTGCAGAGGGAACGTTGGCCGGAAGGCCATGTGCGCGCCAGGGAACTTGCGGCTGGGCGCCAATGCGCATGCTCAGTTGTTTTGCCGTTTTGTGAGTGTGTTGTTGTGTTGTTTTTCATTTTGAGTAGATATGTTTGTACCTTGTGGGTTGTGTTATGGGCATGGGAATTTTGGTTAAGTTTCGTTGGGGGGTTTGTGATTTTTGTTGTTTTGCCGTTTTGTGAGTGTGTTGTTGTGTTGTTTTTCATTTTGAGTAGATATGTTTATACCTTGTGGGTTGTGTTATGGGCATGGGAATTTTGGTTAAGTTTCATTGGGGGGTTTGTGAGTTTTGTTGTTTTGCCGTTTTGTGAGTGTGTTGTTGTGTTGTTTTTCATTTTGAGTAGATATGTTTGTACCTTGTGGGTTGTGTTATGGGCATGGGAATTTTGGTTAAGTTTCGTTGGGGGGTTGTGGAGTTTTGCTGTCCCGTTGAACCAACCTAACAGATTTATATATATATATAGATATGCAATATATTAAATTTGGGAGCAATTTTTAAATGGAGTTGGAAACCATGCACTCACTTGGCTATGAAAGAAAAACAACATATAGTAACTATGTCATTAGTATACTTACATTTCACATTTTGAAATTCATTACCTGCCTAGCTGGTTGCATCCTTCGAATCATAGAATTGGAAGAGAGCATTATCCAGACCATGTTTTACTAGTGTTATTTGCACAAAGATCATGTGGGATGTTATCCAAGGCCTCATCACAATCCACTTCCGTTCCATCCACAGTATTCCCTGCATTTATCCAGTTTGTAACCCCATTAAAAGAGAGATAAACTTAAGCTGTTTTGTTGGGACCCATGTTGACTCTTAGAAATCATAGCCTTTTTAAGTGATGACAAGACTGCCTCCTTCATGATCTACTCCAGAATCTTTCCTGATATCAGTGTCCGACTGGACATTGGTCATTGTTTGGGTCCTCTTTTTCCCCCAGGATGAAGTCCAAGGAGATTACAAGCACGAGATCAAATGGTGCCTCAATTTGATAGAGGACTACCAGATCAGAGTTGGTAAGTGGTTGTTCCCCCCTCTTTGCCCAGAAAAGGGGATTTCTTTATTCTCTGTTTGGCAGCAGTGGAGACTCTGGGCCATCTCTCCAGGATGGGGTTTGGGGTACTGTTTTACAGCGGCTCTGGTCTTTCCTGAAGGGACGGACCCAGAACGTGGTGCTGGGGGACTCTTGTTTGACTCCCTGGCCAGTGTCCTATGCGGTTGCTCAGGTCTCACTTCTGTCCTCCATGGTGTTTAACATCTACATGAATCCCCTGGGAGAGATCATACGGAGTTTTGGAGTTCGGTGTCAAATTTTGGCCAACGACACCCAGGTCTATTATTCCTTTCCACCAAATGCCAAGGATGCCGTCCTGCCCCTAAACCAGTTCGCTGTCCTCCAGTAATGCACTGGAGGAGAGTGAACAAGTTGAAATTGAATCCAAACAAGACATAGATGCTCCTAGTCATTCGGAAGGTGGATCAGGGTGTGGGGTTACAGCCTGTATTGGATGGGGTCACACTCCCTCTGAAGACATAGGTTCGCAGTCTGGGGGTGATCCTGGACTCATCGCTGACCCTGGAACTCCAGGTGTCGGCAGTGGCCAGGAACGCCTTTGCACAACTAAAACTTGCGCCCATACCTTGGGATGCCAGATCTGGCCATTGTAGTCCACACCTTAGTCACATCTCGTCTGGAGTACTGCAACACTCTCTAGGTGGGGTCTGGAGAACAAGCCCTATGAGGTCTGGAGAACAAGCCCTATGAGGAGCGGCTTAAGGAGCTGGGCATGTTTAGCCTGAAGAAGAGAAGGCTGAGAGGGGATATGATAGCCATGTATAAATATGTGAGAGGAAGCCACAGGGAGGAGGGAGCAAGCTTGTTTTCTGCTTCCCTGGAGACTAGGACGCGGAACAATGGCTTCAAACTACAAGAAAGGAGATTCCATCTGAACATGAGGAAGAACTTCCTGACTGTGAGAGCCGTTCAGCAGTGGAACTCTCTGCCCCGGAGTGTGGTGGAGGCTCCTTCTTTGGAGGCTTTTAAACAGAGGCTGGATGGCCATCTGTCAGGGGTGATTTGAATGCAATATTCCTGCTTCTTGGCAGGGGGTTGGACTGGATGGCCCATGAGGTCTCTTCCAACTCTTTGATTCTATGATTCTATGGGGCTGCCTTTGAAGTTGGTTCAGAGATCGGCAGCCACATTACTAACTGGAGCGCCGTACAGGAAGCGGACAATTCCCATGCCACAGCAGCTCCACTGGCTGCCGATCTGCTTCTGAGGTAAATACAAAGTGTTGGTTGTTACCTATAAAGCCCTAAACAGTTTGTCTCCAGGTTACTTGTGTAATCGCATCTCCCTATACAGACCATCCCATGCACTGCAGTCAATGGAGGAGGCTCTCCTCTCGGTCCCACCTCTGTCACAAGCTTGGTTGGTGGGAATGAGAGAGGGGGCCCTCTCCCTGATCACTTCCCCTCTCTGGAACTCCCTCCTCTCCTTTAAGAAACTTCTGAAAATGCAGCTATGCACCTTAGTGTATGGAGAGGAAGAGGACTAGGACATTTTAACCCATTGGAACTCTGGCTAATCCACTTATATTATATAGCGGCTATGGTACAGCTTAAATGAACACAGATGTTAGCCATTTTCAATGAAATTGTATCTTAATTGTTTTGGGGTATATGTTGCAGTGTTTACTCATGTTTTAGTTTATTATGTCTTATTAGATTGTTTCTGTTGTTATTTTCATTTCGATGCTTTATTCTTTTGTTGTAAGTTTACTGTTGTTACTGTGTATTATCCTATATTATTTTTGATGTGGTTGTACTCATTTGAGGCATTGCATGTTTGCCTTTTTTGTGTGTAAACTGCCTAGAGTCCCTTTAGGGAGAGAGGGCAGTCTAGAAATAAAGTTATTATTATTATTATTATTATTATTATCATTATTATTAAACTTCCCTGAATCTGATCTGGTCTATTATTATTATTATACTTACCTGAATCTGGTCTATTATTATTATTAGTATTATTATTGTTAACATCTCTGGATCTGGTTGATTATTATTATTATTATTATTTAACTTATTGTTATTATTCTTATACTGATCTGTTGTTATTGTTGTTGTTAAGCTCTCTAGGTCTGGTCTATTAATAATATGGTCTATTATTATTATTATTATTATTATTATTATTATTATTAACCTCCTTGGGTCTAGTCATGTATTATTACTGTTAATATTAGTAATGGTAGCATTAGTATTGGTATTGTTGTTTAACCTCCCTGGAATTAGTCTTTGAGCTTCACTGGACACATTTCTCAAAAGAAGGGAAACCCTTTTGTCAATATACATGGGAGGGAAAGGGAAAGACTTGATGTCCAGGTCTGGCAACATCAAACTTTGGGAATATTCCTTTGCAGATGTTAAAACAAACAGAAGTAAACCATTTACTGGGTAGAAAGTGGAAGAAAACCTCCCATTTATAGAGAAACCGACCAAAGAGAAGCTGGAAATCCACTTCTAAAACCAATGTATGTCTATGTTGGGTAGTTTTAGAGGGATAGGTAGAATGTGTGTTCATTTAGCAATTGTTGTCTATGTTTATACACTCTTTTTGTGTGTTTTTAGTATCCAAAATTTCAACTGAGACCTCTCCTTTCCCATATAGGTTGCAATTCCTTCACAGGGTCCTTCTTGGAGTATTGTTCCAATCCCATGAGTAAGTATTACTTCAAGGTCACTACAAATCCCAGCATTGCATAGCATTGAGCCATAGCCATCAGATTAGAGACAGCGTCCCTCAAAGAGGAGCTGTAGGTGAAGTAGCTTCCCCTTTTGCTTTGGCTCAGCACTACGATTACCATATGACGCAAATCTAATGTGCATCCCAATTTTGGGGTGGTCATTTAGCGAAAAAAGGTGAGCGTTAGATTTGATTGAAGAGAGTATTCATTGATTACAAAAGCAGAATAGAGGGGACTGTAACCTTTTCTCTGCCTGACCACTGAACTCCTAAACATTCTCAGATAGATAGATGATAGAATCATAGAATCCTAGAGATAGAAAATACACCAGGGTTCATCCAGTCCAGTCCCCAAAGATAGATGGTGGACAGACAGACAGACATACATACATAGAATCATAGAATCAGAGTCGAAAGAGTTCCCAAGGGCTACCCAGTCCAATCCCTTTACCTAGATAGATAGATAGATAGATAGATAGATAGATAGATAGATTGATGATGGGATCATAGAATCCTAGTCAGATGGATGGGGGGGGGGGGGTGCTACCATTGGAAGAGACCCCAAGAGCCATCTGGTTGAACCCCAATAAATAGATAGATAGATAGATAGATTTGGATCATAGAATCCTAGTCAGATTTATGGACAGATAGAATAATAGAATGCTAGAGTTGGAAGAGTCGCTCCCGGGCTGAGAACAGCGGTATATAAGCAAAGTAAATAAATAAATAAGAGACCACAAGAGCCATCCAGTCAAACTCGTTTAAATAGGATAGATGATAGGTTCATAGAATTCTAGTGTCTAACATATGGATATTTAGTTATTGTGTCAAAAGCAAATTGGGAATACAGTTATTATGTATAGAAACGCCACAAACAAACTTTAAAACTTGGCATTATACTAAATGTCAGAAGCTGGCCACTTGGAGTGCCTCTGGTGTCACTGTGAGAAGGACCGCCATTGTGCGTGTGGCAGGGCTCAGGCTGCATTGTAATAAGTCGTCTGTGGTTTGCTCTTCTCCACACCCGCATGTTGTGGACTCCACTTTATGACCCCATTTCTTAAGGTTGGCTCTGCATCTCATGGTGCCAGAGCACAGCCTGTTCAGCGTCTTCCAAGTTGCCCAGTCTTCTGTGTGCCCAGGAGGGAGTCTCTCATTCCATATCAGCCATGGATTGAGGTTCTGAGTTTTTGCCTGCCACTTTTGGACTCTCGGTTGCTAAGGTGTTCCTGCAAGTATCTCTGTAGATCTTAGGAAGCTATTTCTTGATTTAAGACATTGGCATGCTGGCTGCTATCCAAACAGAGGATGGGCCGGAGATGTCACTGCCTTGGTCCTTCCATTATAGGCTGCTACTCCCCGATGGATGTCAGGTGGTGCAATACCAGTGAAACAGTATAATTTCTGCAGTGCCGTTGGGCATACACATCCTGTGATAATGCAGCGTGTCTCATTAAGAGCCACATCCACTGTTTTAACATAGTGAGATGTATTCCACACCGGGCATGTGTATTCAGCAGCAAAGTAGCAAAGTGCAAGAGCAGATGCCTTCACTGTGTCTGGTTGCGATCCCCAGGTTGTGCCAGTCAGCTTTCGTATGATATTATTTCTAGCACCCATTTTTTGCTTGATATCCAAGCAGTGCTTCTTGTAAGTCAGAGCACGGTCCAGAGTGACTCCCAGGTATTTTAGTGTGCTGCAATGCTCCAGTGGGATTCCTTCCCAGGTCATCCTCGGGGTTCGAGATGCTTGTGTGTTCTTTAGATGAAAATCACACATCTGCATTTTAGATGGATTAGGAATCAGCTGTTCCCTGTAATAGGCAATAAGAGCACCCAAAGCTTCGGAGAGCTTCTGTTCAACCATTTCAAAGCTCCGTGCTTGAGTGGTGATGGCACGATCGTCAGCATAGATGAAACTCTGTCCCCCTCTGGCCTCAACACAATATGCCAAGCAGGACGCAGTCACAGGAAGCCTGATTTGTTATTGTTTTCCTTGTTAACCTGCATCATGTTAATTATTTGATTTGGTTGTTATGTACTTTATTATGTTATGTAAATGATCAGATTCTGTCTGATCATTTGTGTAAATGTTGAATACTGATGGAGTTAGCATGCTCCCCTGAGGCAGGCCATTCTTCTGTTTTCTTAATCTGCTTCTCTGACCCTGGATGGATCAATAGATAGATACGGTAGGTAGCTAGATAAGTTGATAGATATGGTAGACAGACAGACAGACAGACTAGATAGATAGATAGATAGATAGATAGATAGATAGATAGATAGATAGATAGATAAGGTAGGTAGGTAGGTAGATAGATAGATTAGGTAGGTAGACAGACAGACAGACAGACAGACATAGATTAGATTAGATTAGATTAGATAGATAGATAGATAGATAGATAGATAGATAGATAGATAGATAGATATGATTGGATCATAGAATCCTAGTCGAATGGATAGATAGATGGAATCATGGAATGCTGGAGTTGTAACCCTAATAGTCATCCAGTCCAACCCCTTTAAATAGGATAGATGATAGTGCCACAGAATCCTTGAATCGGATGGATGGATAGAACCATTGATGCCACAGAGGGAAGAAACAGTTGTAGATAACAGGTACATGAGGGATGCAGCAGACTTGCGGCTTAAGATGCGCCGGTGTCAGATCGTGAAATCGCCAGGCCTGCTGTTTCCTTCTCCAGGCTTTCCGGTGCGAAACGAAGGCCTCCCACACCGGTCCTTGATGAATTTCTTGAACGTTGAAGAGGAGGAGGGCCAGGGCACTCCTTCCAAGGCGACTCGGCCGAAGCGGGCCAAACTGCTCCCCGACCGGACGCGGGCGGCAAGGGACAAGGCCAACCAAAAGCTGGTGGACTTCATCGTCAACGCCCAAGGGGCCGAGGAGCACCTCCAGGCCATCCTGCGGCAGCAGAAGTCCTCGCGATGGCTGGCCCAATTCCTCCCCGGCCAGCAGCACGTCAAGTACATAGAGACCTACCTGGAGGATGACACCCAGCAAGACCTGGTGTTCCACTATTTGGAGGGGGTTTATCATCGGACGGGCAACAAGGTCCTGCCGGGCTTCTGCCGCGACAGGGTCCGCTTCATCTTGGATGTCCTTTTCCCAGAGGTTAGGAATGCACCCCAGGGGTGTGCTTTCCAAGAACAAGCAATAGCCTTGGCCAGGGGAGACGCCATTGTTTTCCTTTGAAATGTTTCTCAATAGTCATTTGGATCACCAGAAGTGATGCGGGTGGTGGTATGTGCCTTCCGACTGTTTCCAACCTACAATGAATGTGTCGTCAGGTTTTCAGGGCAAGATTAATAATATTTATTTATTTATTTACTATTTTTATACCCCGTCCTCTCTCACCCCAAAGGGGACTCAGAGCGGCTTACATGTTATTAGGGTTTGACAAAGTTATATGTATATACAATACATTATAGTCTTAGGTAAAGGTTAAAGGTTGTCCCCTGACATTAAGTCCAGTCATGTCTGACTCTGGGGTGTGGTGCTCATCTCCATTTCTAAGCCGAAGAGCCAGCGTTGTCCGTAGACACCTCCAAGGTCATGTGGCCAGCATGACTGCATGGAGCACCGTTACCTTCCCGCCAGAGCGGTACCTATTGATCTACTCACATTTGCATGTTTTCGAACTGCTAGGTTGGCAGAAGCTAGGGCTGACAGCGGAAGTTCACACTGCTCCCCGGAATCGAACCTGCGACCTTTCAATCAACAAGCTCAGCAGCTCAGTGCTTTAACCCACTGAGCCACCGGGGGCCCTATATAGTCTTAGCATAGCACAATATTAGTATTATATATTACTATATTGTACTATACCACTATAATGCAATATTATTAGTAATATTACATGTAATGTATAATTATTATATTATTATATTGTAATATTAGTATTATATTGTATTATGTTATTATATTATGATGAATATTATATATATATATATATTAGCATAGCACAATATTAGTATTATATATTACTATATTGTACTATACCACTATAGTGCAATATTATTAGTAATATTGCATGTAATATATAATATACAGTTATTATACTGTATCATTATTAGTATTATTATATTGTATTACATTATAATATTATGATCAATATTATATATATATATATTTAGCATAGCACAATATTAGTATTATATATGACTACATTATTGTAGTAAAGGAAAAGTTAAACGTTTTCTCCTGACATTAAGTCCACTCTGTAGGTTGGTGCTCATCTCCATTTCTAAGCCGGCGTTGTCTATAGACACCTCCAAGGTCATGTGGCCAGCATGACTGCATGGAGCGCCGTCACCTTCCCATTACCTTCCCACCGGAGCGGTAGCTATTGATCTCACATTTGCATGTTTTCGAACTGCTAGGTTGGCAGAAGCTGGGGCTGACAGTAGGAGCCCATCCCACTCCCCAGATTCGAACCTGTGACCTTTCGGTTAAGAAGTACAGCAGCTCAGTGCTTTAACCCACTGTTGTATAATATATATTATATAATAATAGTAATAATAATAAAAATGATAGCACAAAATAATAATGCAAAACAATAATAATACTAAATAATAATAATACAGAATTATTTGAATGTATGATTTTAGTATTTTAAGTATGCATTGAAACCAATGATGACTTTTCTGAGGAATGGTGTTGAACTCCGGCCCCTATCCTCCCTAGCCTTAACCAGTGCTGAAGGGATGCGGTGAGCTGCATTCAATAATATCTGCCCAGGGATAGAGTCTCTGTGTGTCTTGTTTTCCCCACCAGGCCATCATTTATGCAATTGCAGCCGTGGAGAAAATCGAGTATCAGAAGGCTGAGGAGAAATACTTCAAGGGGCCACCTGTGAGCCAACGGTATTTGCTTTTTTCATTATTGTTTATTTATTTACAGTATTTATATTCCACCCTTCTCACCCCGACGGGGACTCAGGGTAGATCACAGAACACATATACAGCAAACATTCAATGTTAATTATACAATGACAATACAGACAACAGAAAGAGGTATATATTTCCCATCTTTCGGCATCTTTGGAGGCTGTGCTTGATTCTGGACACGGGGGGTGCTGTTGTTCCATCTTCTTGCCGAAGAGCTTTCTTTCTTCGTAAACTTCCTCCTTTTTTTGGTGGAAGTGCCATGCCTTAAATACCTCCCCACTTTAATGTGGTTCCTGTTTACCTACTCACATTTGTTTTTGAACTCCTAGGTAGGCAGAAACTGGGCTAAAGGTCAGGTGCTCATCCCAACCCAGGCTTCAAACTGTCAACTTTCCGGTTGGCAAGATTTATTGCAGATTGGTGATTAACCTGCTGTGCTAAAGCTCCATCCTGTGTTATTGGCAACACTCTGACAACACTGGGCAGGTTCTCTTTGCGGTTCCTTCTTTCTTTCCCTTCTTTTTCTTCCTTCCCTTCTTTCTCTTTTTCCCTTTATCCCCCTCATACATTCTCCCGTTCCTTCTCTCTTCCTTATTTTCTTTCCTTGCTTTTCCTCATTTGCTTTCCCTCCTTTTATTTTCTTTCCTTCCTTTGCTCCTGTTTCTTCCTTCCCCTTCCTTTCTTCTTTCCCCCTTCCTATCTTCCTTCTCCCTTCCCATCTTTCTCTTTCTTTCCTTCATTTCCCTCTTACCTTTTTTTCTTCTCTTCCCCCCCTTTTCTTTTCTTCCTCCTTCCTTTCTTTCTTCTCCCTTTCTCATCCCACCTTTCTATTTCTTCCCTTCCTTTCCTTCTTACTGTATATACTCGAATATAAGCCTAGTTTTTCAGCACTTTTTTAAGGTTGAAAAAGCCCCCTCCCTCAGCTTATACTCGAGTCAAGGTTATTTATTATTTTACAGTTACAGGTAAGCAACTTATAATTATTATTTTACTTTGTTATTATTACATTTCCATTACTTTACTCTATTATTATTATTATTATTATTATTACATTTATTATTTTACTCTCTTTATTATTATTAGAAGGATACGTAAGCACATTTACATTGAAGAAGGTCAGAATAATGGTTCAATCAGAGGTGGACAGTCTTACCTTATGTAAATATTCATAAACTGATGTCTCAATTATTGTAATTTTCTTGATTTTTATTTTTATTTTGAAACTAGCTGTCCCCTGTCAAGCGCTGCTGTAGCCCAGTCTGTTGATCTGGAAAATAAAGTAATGAAAAAGTGTTGGTTTCTAAAATATGTCATTTCTTTTTGCTTGTGGGTAAACAGTATTTCTTGCTGTTCCTTTGTCAGTGTTGATCTGGAGAGTGTCTGGTTTACCCACCCTGGAACAAGCAACATATAATTGTCCTTCTTTAAGGGTCCCTTTCAAGTCTATGATACTATATCTGTGTGTGTGAATTCTATCTATCTATCTATGGCTGGATGGCTCTTTGTCAGGAGGACTTTGATTATGTTTTCTTGCCCTGATGAAGGGAGTTGGATTGGATGGCCTTAAGTATTTTCTGTTGGTCATGGGGGTTCTGTGTGGGAAGTTTGCCCCGATTCTGTCGTTCATAGGGTTCAGAATGCTCTTTGATTGTAGGTGAACTGTGAATCCCAGTGACTACAACTCCCAAATGTTAAGGTCTATTTCCCCCAAACTCCATCTGTGTTCATATTTGGGCATATTGAGTGCTTGTGCCAAGTTTGGTCCAGATCCATCATTGTTTGAGTCCACAGTGCTCTCTGGATGTAGGTGAACTACAACTCCCAAACGCAAGGTCCATGCCCATATTTTCTGTTGGTCATGGGAGAACTGTGTGCCAAGTTTGGTCCAATTCTATTGTCAATGGGGTTCAGAATGCTCTCTGATTGTAGATGAACTATAAATCCCAGCAACTACAACTCCCAAGTGACAAAATCAATTTTTTTTGAGTGAAGGACATACATTGGGT
>NW_026847771.1:56890695-57019427 GCF_025583915.1 Anolis sagrei ordinatus
CCTAATTTCTCCAAACTCCACCAGTATTCACAGTTGGGCATATTGAGTATTTGTGCCAAGTTGTTCCAGATCCATCATTGTTTGAGTCCACAGTGCTCTCTGGATGTAGTTGAACTACAACTCCCAAACTCAAAGTCAATGCCACCAAACCCTTTCAGTATTTTCTGTTGCTCATGGGAGTTCTGTGTGCCAAGTTTGGTTCAATTCCATCATTGGTGGAGTTCAGAATGCTCTTTGATTGTAGGTGAACTATAAATCCCAGCAACTACAACTCCCAAATGACAAAATCATATTTTTTGAGTGATGGTCACTCCTTGTGTTGTGAGACGTTTTGTTGCCAAATTTGGTGTGATTTCATCCGTTGGTTCTTTTGTTTTTAAGGTACTCATTATGCACAGAGCATTTTTATATATATAGATATAGAAGAAGATGTACCAGTAGTTGCTGCATTTCCCACCCTTGACTAATACTCAAGTCAATACTTTTTCCCAGTTTTTTGTGGGAAGTCGAGTCAGCTTATACTCGAGTATATACGGTACCTTTCCCCCTTTCCTTTCCTTTCCCTTCTCTCTTTCTCTGTTCCCCCTGCCTTCATGTACATGTTTCTTAGCAGCGCCAATTCAATCCCGTTCTTTCCTGATGACATCACAGAAGATAATTTACCCAGCAACACCTGATCCTTCACGCATTACCAGCCAATCCGCTTTGTTCCTTTCTGTTTTCTTTTATCTGGATCTGAATAGGGTGGGCTCTGTAGTTCAAATCCTTCTGTCCTTTTAATGTGGGTCAGGGAGGCTATATATGCCATGTTGGGTCCCGATCCATCCAGCCATGGAGCCGCCTTTGTGGTTCAAACCAACCAACCTATATGCATACATCTATGCACATAATAAAAGTGAAAACATGTATATGTGTTTGTGCCCGGGGTGTCCACTTACACAGACGAGCTCCCACTTCCACAAATAGCTATAACTCCAACTCCTCAGGAGGCACCAATGGCCCTCCCTCCAGTCACATTGCAGGTTAGAGTGAGTGCCATGAACATGTCCAAGAGCCCTTCCAATGTCCTCCATAAACTCCATACTGCCCACCACCCAAGTGAAGGCTTTCATATGCGGACAATTTCATCCTAGATGTTACGTGTTTCCTCTACCACAGACATCCCAGTGTTTCTGACTCTCTCAATTGGTATGGAATTTGCATGGCCCCGCCCACTGCCTCTCCCTTAAACCTTTCCTACACATAATAAAAGTGAAAATATGTATGTGCGTGTGTGGCTGGTTGTTCACGTAGACAAGCGCCTGCCTCCATGAACAGCTATAGCTCCCACTGCTCAGGAGACACCAAAAGCCCTTCCTCCAATGAGCGCCATAAGCATGTCCTCCGCAAACACCACACTGCCCACCACCCAAGTGAAGGCTTTGACACAGGGACTTCATCCTACATTTTATATGTTTCCTCCACCACAGACATCCCAGTGTTTCTGACTCTCTCCATTGGTGTGGATTTTGCATGACCCCGCCCACTGCCTCTCCTTTAAGCCTTTCCTATTCTTTTCTATGGCACACAGCAAACAGAGGAATTAATCGGCAATGGAACATACTAGAGAGGTTTGGAGAGAACTCACCATGATTTACAGGACTTATAGGTCCTGGGTTGTATAGTTCACCTGCAGTCTAAGAGCATGAACTCCACCAATGATGGACCTGGAACTAATTTGGCACACAGGAGCCCCATGACCAGCAAAACATGCTCTAGGTCTTCAGAGGGATTGATAGGAGTTGTAGTTCACCAGAGTGCATTAAGAACCCAAACAATGATGGATCTGGGCCAAACTTGGCATGCATACCCGATATGCCCTCATTTGAATATTAGGCGGGTTTTGGGAGGAATTGACCTGGATATTTTGGATTTGTAGGGACTGGGATTTATAGTTCACCTGCACCAAAGATGGAATTGGACCAAACTTGGCACACAGAGCCCACATGACTAACTCAACCTACTGATTCACCATAGTGGGACTGATAGTGGGAGCTGTAGTTTACCCTACCGCCAGAGAGTACACTGAACCCCACCAATGATGCATCTAGAGCAAACTTGAAAAATTGACTTTTTCAAATAACTCTGGAAACGCTGGGTACCCAATCTAGTCCTTTTATGAAGAGAGAAGATTGTTTCCTCAGTCCAACCTGAGATGTTTGTTTGAGGTGTCTTTAACAATGGCGTCTCTCACTTTTGTCTTCCAGGGAAAGGCGCATATTTGAGGAGAAAATTTGGAAACAGTGGAGAGCGCAGGAGCTGCAGGGCAAACAGGCACCTACGGAAGATAGCCCCTGAGACCTGAGGAAGAAGGACCCCAGTTGCATTTATTTCAGGCTTATCTTTAATTGTTTTTAAATCATTGTAACCATTCAAGGAAGCTGGGAGGTGTGATTCCTCAATCAAATGCAAAATGCTCAGAGCCTGTCTGCAGAAATCTACCCCTCAAAGCCTCCAGCAAAGCCTCTTTGGCTCCTGTTCAAAGCCTCTTTGGCTCCTGTTATATCATCTTTGATTCCTTGACCCTATATACAAAATGTTTTAAATCTGTTCAAATTGAATTTAATAAAAAAAAATGAATGTTCTGCAACCTGAACTAGCTTGGTATCTTTTTTGGTATCTATATCTTGGATTATATATAGGTACGTTTTCAGAGAGACGATCTTGCAATTCTAAGGGTGTGCCTACGCTGCAGAATGGATGCAGTTTGACACCACTTTGGCCACAATTGCACATTTTATATGCTATCATCTGTTTGAATGATTCTTACTTTTGGTATAAATGTGTATTTGTTTTGGGATTTGGTTGGGATAGGTATTTACTTATGTTTGTTGTACGGCATTGAATGTTTCCTGATTTTGTTGTTCACCACCCTGAGTCCCTTCAGGGAGATAGGATGGTATATAAATAAAGTCTTATTATATTCTATTACTAGCTGTGCCCGCCACTCGTTGCTGTGGCCAACCTTCCCTCCCTCTTTCTCTCCTCCTTTCTTTCTCTCCTTTCCTTCCCTCTTTTCTTTCATTCTCTCCTTCCTTCCTCCCCCTCTTTTCTTTCCCTTCCTCTTTCTCCCCTTTCTTCCTTCTCTACCTATTCTGCAACTGCAACTCTCAGCAGTTCTCCTGATCAATCTATCTAACCTACAGTATATTCTGGCGTATAAGACTACTTTTTAACCCAAGAAAATCTTCTCAAAAGTCAGGGGTCGTCTTATACGCGGGTGTAGTCTTATGCATGGGAGTCGTCTTAACTCTATATTTTAACTGGAAAACTTGGGGGTCGTCTTATACGCCCAGTCGTCTTATATGCCGGAATAGGTACCTATCTACCTCTTTCTAATCTATCTTTTCTATCTGGAGGATTGCTGGGAGTTGCAGTCCAGGAATAGGAAATTGGAAATATGCAGGGATTGGGATGCTCTCAAAGAAATCCAAGGAGAAGGAAGCTTGCAGTTTGGAAGCAGTGCATTTGGATCCTCCTCCTCTCCTAAAGGGCCTGGTCTAGGGGATGGTGGGAGCTGTAGTCCGGAAGAGAGTATGGATATGCTATTGTATGTTTTATTTGCCAAAGGGAGTTGTTTTGTGCGCGCACTGCAGTGTCTTTTTGGCTTTTTTGGTTTTTTAAGTCCCTTCTGCTGTGTTTTTCAGTGTTTTATGAGTGATGGTCACTTGTTGTCCTGATAGGTGTATTGTGCCCAAATTTCATGTCAATTCGTCCAGTGGTTTTTAAATTATGTTCATCCCACAAACGAACATTACATTTCTATTTATATAGACTAACCGTCCCTTGCCACGCATTGCTGTGGCCCACATGGGGGTTCTGTGTGGGAGGTTTGGCCCAATTCTATCGTAGGTGGGGTTCAGAATGCTCTGTGATTGTAGGTGAACTATAAATCCCAGCAACTACAACTCCCAAATGTCAAGATTCTATTTTCCCCAAACTCCACCAGTGTTCACATTTGGGCATATTAAGTATTCGTGTAGAGTTTGGTCCAGATCCATCATTGTTTGAGTCCAGAGTGATCTCTGGATGTAGGTGAACTACAACTCCAAAACCAAAGGACAGTATTTTGTGTTGGTCATGGGAGAACTGTGTGCCAAGTTTGGCCCAATTCCATCGTTGGTGGGGTTCAGAATGCTCTTTGATTGTAGGTGAACTATAAATCCCAGCAACTACAACTCCCAAAGACAAAATCTTTTTTTTTTTTTTTAGTGAAGGACATACATTGGGTTGTTAGGTGTCTTGTGTCCAAATTTGGTGTCAATTCGCCCAGTGGTTTTTGAGTTCTGTTAATCCCACAAACGAACATTACATTTTTATTTATATAGATTACTAGCTTGAGTACCTGGCGTTGCCCCGGTTATTTGAAAAAGTCAATTTTTGAATTGTACAAAATGCACAAGGTTGTGGGTGAACTACAACTCACAACATGCCAGGTTAACTTCGAGAAACTCCATCACTAATTAAAGTTTATGTTGGACAAGTTTGCTCTAGATGCATCATTGGTGGGGTTCAGTGTGCTCTCTGGCTGTAGGATAAAGTTCTCTCAAACCCCTCCAGTAGGTTGAGTTAGTCATGGGGGTTCTGTGTGCCAAGTTTGATCCAGGTCCATCATCGGTGGAGGTCACCATTTCTCTGGACCTTCCAGAAAGGAAGGTCCATTCTCCTCAAACCCTTCCAGTAATCAAATTTCAGCATACCAGGTATGTGTGCCAAGTTTGGTCCAGAACTTTCAGTTTTTGGGTTCACAGTGCTCTCTGGCAGCCACCTCTCTACAAAGGTCAACATTGACACTGAAATACATCGCCTGAGATCTGCGAGTGCAGCATTCTTCCAAATGAAGCAGAGAGTGTTTTAAGGATCGGGACATCCGTAGGTAGACCAAGGTGCTTGTTTATAAAGCTATTGTCCTCCTGACCCTGCTAAACGTGGACTGTCTACAGACGCAACTCCTGGAACGATTCCACCAGCGTTGCCTCTGAGAAATCATGCAAAGGTCTTGGGAAGACAACG
Organism: Anolis sagrei ordinatus; assembly: GCF_025583915.1. Classification (NCBI taxonomy): domain Eukaryota; kingdom Metazoa; phylum Chordata; class Lepidosauria; order Squamata; family Anolidae; genus Anolis; species Anolis sagrei. The sequence continues at coordinate 56,895,748 of NW_026847771.1, forward strand.
GACAAATGTCAGCGTGCTGCAAGAAGCAAAGACCACCAGAATTGAAGCAATGATCCTACGCCATCAACTCCGCTGGACCGAATGCCACGTTGTCTGAATGCCTGATCACTGTCTCCCAAAGCAGTTACTCTACTCCGAACTCAAGAACAGAAAACAGAATGTTGGTGGACAGGAAATGTGATTTAAAGATGGGTTAAAGCCAACATCCAAAACTGCAGCACTGCTGGTCACAGCCCTGGCCCTTCAGTGCTATAACTGGAAGTCAGCTGTGACCAGCAGTGCTGCAGAATTCGAAGAGGCACGAATGGAGGGTGAAAGGGAGAAATGTGCCAAGAGGAAGGCATGTCAAGCCAACCCTGACTGGGACCACCTTCTGTCTGGAAACCGATGCCCTCACTGCAGGAGAACATGCGGATGAAGAATAGGGCTCCACAGCTACCTACGGACTCACCACCAAGCTACCACATCTGGAAGACAATCATCCTCCAGCTACGAGGGATTGCCTAAGTAATTGGTGATGATGGTGATAATATTGCACCAATATTACGATTAAAGAATAAACAATATTGGGTTGTTGTGAGTTTTCCGGGCTGTATGGCCATGTACCAGAAGCATTGCCTCCTGACGTTTCGCTACATCCTCAGAGGTGGTGAGTTCTGTTGGAAACGAGGCAAGTGGGGTTTATATACAGTGGGGGAGGGGGGAAGCATTTAGTCAGATACCAATTGTACAAGTTCTCCCATTTCAAAAGATGTGAGAGGCCTCAACTATGAGAAACATACATCCAGAAAATCACATTGTCCAATTTTAACGAATTTATTTGCAAATTATGGTGGAAAATAAGTATTTGGTCCATAACAAAAGTTCATCTCAATACTTTGTTATATATCTAGAGGTCAAACGTTTTCTGTAAGTCCTCACAGGGTTGGCACACACTGTTGCTGGTATGGCTGACCCATTCCTCCATGCAGATCTCCTCAAGAGCAATGATGTTTTGGGGCTGTTGCTCGGCAACACGGACTTTCAACCCCTTCCAAAGGTTTTCTATAGGGTTGAGATCTGGAGACTGGCTCCAGGACCTTGAAAAGCTTCTTACGAAGCCACTCCTTCATTGCCCTGGTGGTGTGCTTGGGATCATTGCCATGCTGAAAGACCCAGCCTCGTGTCATTTTCAGTGCCCTTGCTGATGGAAGGAAGTTTGCACTCAAAATCTCACAATACATGGCCCCATTCATTCTTTCATGTATACGGATCAGTCGCCCTGGTCCCTTTGCAGAGAAACAGCCCCAAAGCATGATGTTGCCACCCGCATGCTTCACAGTAGGTATGGTGTTCTTTGGATGCAACTCAGTATTCTTTCTCCTCCGAACACAACGAGTTGTGTTTCTGCCAAACAGTTCCACTTTGGTTTCATCTGACCATATGACATTCTCCCAATGCTCTTCTGGATCATCCAAATGCTCTCTAGCAAACTGCAGTTGGCCCTGGACATGTACTGGCTTAAGCAGGGGGACACCTCTGGCACTGCAGGATCTGAGTCCCTGGCAGCGTAGTGTGTTAGTGATGGTAGCCTTTGTGACGTTGGTCCCAGCTCTCTGCAGGTCATTCATTAAGTTCCCCCGTGTGGTTCTGGGATTTTTGCTCACCGTTCTTGTGATAATTTTGACCCCACGGGGTGAGATCTTGCATGGAGCCCCAGATCGAGGGAGATTATCAGTGGTCTTGTATCTCTTCCATTTTCTAATTATTGCTCCCATAGTCTATTTCTTCACCCCAAGCTGCTTGCCTATTGCAGATTCAGTCTTCGCAGTCTAGTGCAGGGTGACAATTTTGTTTCTGGTGTCCTTCGACAGCACTTTGGCCTTCACCATAGTGAGAAGGAACAACCCAGAACTCCCTGCCTTCAAGCTGATCTGACCTGCAGCAGGGAGTTCCACAGTTCTCCATTGCCCGCTTGGGCCAGCATCCATGGGAATGTGGCTACAGCAGCAGCTTCAACCGAAGACTCCCTTTCTGCTTTACTTTCTTCCCCCTTCCTAACATTGTAACAACCCCCCCCCATAAAGTATCAATTAATTGTAAATTTTTCCTCTCTATAGTGTTACTTTTGAAGTACTTTAGCCACATCATGAGGAGACAGCAAAGCCTAGAGAAGACAATTATGCTGGGGAAAGTGGAAGGTAAAAGGAAGAGGGGCCGACCAAGGGCAAGATGGATGGATGGCATCCTTGAAGTGACTGGACTGACCTTGAAGGAGCTGGGGGTGGTGACGGCCAACAGGGAGCTCTGGCGTGGGCTGGTCCATGAGGTCACAAAGAGTTGGAGATGACTGAACGAGTGAACAACAACAATAGTGTTACTTTGTGTCCTTTACTGCCTCCAAACTGTTCTCTGCATGAACTTTCTTTTTCCTGGGCTGCAGACAGCTACCAGCCCGCCCGGGATGCGATTCTCACGTCCCAGGGAGGCCGAAACTGTGTTCCTCTGAACTGCGGATATGGAAACCCATTGGGCCCCCATATCCGTGGGTCAATTGATTGCTCCAAAATCGGTACCAGTCTTCTCCTAGGCTAATTCTAAGACTAATGGCTATTTCACTTTTGCTCCGCTAACCTCTCTGCCCCGGGAATAACCCTTTTTGCACCCCAAAATCTCAGTATGGAGTCCAGCTGGCTCCCCGCTGGCAGAACATTGCTGCCGCCATTTCGTCGATGCCTGAAGAGCCTGTTGACCAGGGGAACCTGCCACTGTCACCCCTTGGAACCCCCGGGAAACCGACAGGCCATTTTGGTCTTTGACGAGATGGGATCTGTAGTTTTCTTCATTTCCCCACATGGATCTTGACCTCCAACACTGGCAATCGTTTCCAAAGGACCCGATGGACACTGGGGAACCTTCCCCAGTTTGTCCCTGTGGATTCTGCAACTTTTCTTGAACTTTGATCAACTTTTAGAACTTTTGGAAACCTTTTAGAAATTTTTTCTTCCCCAAAACTTCATGGATTTCCAATATGATTTTAGACTTTTAATGAACTCTTGGTGGGTGGGATGGGTTGATATGAATTCTTTTCCCTCTCTATGAATGTATGCTTTATGAACCCCATATCTGTGCCTATATAAAATATGGAATACCACCTTTTCGTGACCCCAGCATACCAAAGTCTTAGGAAAACCTTTTTCATTTCCTGAGATGGATTCTTCCTTTAATTAAAAAGGACTCAACAAAGACTTATTGCATGGACAGAAACAATGGTACATCCTCAGGCCTCGGAGCATGGCCACCTGAAGGAAGTACCCCATGGAGATTCAATCACCCTTCAACAAAGTGGACATACTGCCTTCAGGAGGATCTGGGTGCCCCAACTGACTCACCCATTGTCTTAATACCCTTGGCCGAAACCAAAGACCAGATAACATCAATTGATCCCATACCCAGGACTAGAGATTACCGGGGCTTGGCATCCGCACCAGCCACTTTTGTATATTTCACCCCCATGGAACAGTACAAGGCTAGCTTGAGGAATCTTCGGATTATCACCGGCAATCGGACAAAACATTAAGTTACATTAATCCACTCATTTTCCTCCCGGTTAATTGTTTCCCGCTTGTGCCGCCTCCTCGCTCCTCATTGGTTGAGAAGCCGAAGCGGCGCTGGCTTTCCCATTAGCTAAGGCGCGCCTAAGCCGGCTGCGCCTCCCCTCAAGCTGATGACTCCAACCAATCAGCGTTAAGCTGGCAAGGGGGGGGGGCAGGGGTGGGGAGTTTGAATTTGACAGTTCTGTATCTCTATAAATATGTACTGTTTGCCCTGCCAAGCATATCAGGTTTCGCAAGGGATTGCAGGTTGACATCCGTACCAGCTGGGACGAAATAAAGACAACTCGGTGGCTTTTCTTCAACTTGGTGAGACTTTTATTGGGAAAAATCAGGGGAAATTCTTTGGGTGCTTCTTTCTGTCTTGCCAGGGCGAACGGACTCTCTTCGGTGGATCTGACCAATCTCTGCCTCCTGGCAAAGACCCCTAAATTCTTGCTCGATATCAATAGTGGAGTTGTGGACAGGTGTCTTTGATACTGATAACAAGTTCAAATAGGTGCCATTACTACAGGTAATGAATGGAGGACAGAGGAGCCTGTGTGAGACCCAGAAATCTTGCTTGTTTATAGGTAACCAAGTACTTATTTTCCACCATAATTTGCAAATAAATTAGTTAAAAATCAGACAATGTGATTTTCTGGATGTGTTGTCTCTCATAGTTGAGGTCTACCGATGATGATGATGATGATGATGATGATGATGATGATGATGATGATAATCACTTTATTTATATTCTGCCCTTCTCACCCCGAAGGGGACTCAGGGCAGATCACAGTACACATACACAGCAAACATTCAATGCCGCTTTGTATAGACAATACACAAACAGACAGAACAGAACAGGAAGTGCCATGGAAGGTTGGGCTTGAGTCCAGGGGGTGCTGTTGGTCGATCCTCTATGACAGTGGTTCTCAACCTAGGGTCCCCAGATGTTTTGGGCCTACAACTCCCAGAATTCCCAAGCCAGTTTACCAGCTGTTAGGATTTCTGGGAGTTGTAGGCTAAAAACATCTGGGGACCCCAGGTTGAGAACCACTGCTCTATGACGAAGAACCGTCAGGACTTCCTCCTTCCTTTTGGTCGCCCAGCATTCTCTGATCTTCTTTCTTTGTGGTGTCGTAAAAAAAACCCTCCCCCACTTTTTTTTAGCAGTACCTAATTTTTCTAATCACAGCTAAAGCTGTTTTCAAATTGCTTAGGTAAACAATACTTAGGCGATCCCTTGTTGGCCGAGTAGGATAGTCTTCCAGGGTCAGTATTCTTGTGGGTCCGTAGGTGACTGTGGAGCCCTATTCTTCACCTGCATGTTCTCTCGCAGTGAGGGCATCGGTTTCCAGGTGGAAGGTGGTCTCTGTCACGGTTGGCTTGACGCACCTTCCTCTTGGCACGTTTCTCTCTTTCACCCTCCATTTGTGGCTCTTCAAATTCTGCAGCACTGCTGGTCACAGCTGACCTCCAGCTGGAGCGCTCAAGGGCCAGGGCTTCCCAGTTCTCAGTGTCTATGCCAGAGTTTTTAAGGTTGGCTTTGAGCCCATCTTTAAATCTCTTTTCCTGTCCTCCAACATTCCGTTTTCCGTTCTTGAGTTCAGAGTAGAGCAACTGCTTTGGGAGACGGTGGTCGGGCATCCGGACAACGTGGCCGGTCCAGCGGAGTTGATGGTGGAGGACCATCGCTTCAATGCTGGTGGTCTTTGCTTCTTCCAGCATGCTTACATTTGTCTGCTTCAGAGGCAGCCCTGATGGAATCGTTCCAGGAGTTGCATGTGACGTCTGTAGACAGTCCACGTCTCACAGGCATACAGCAGGGTTGGGAGGACAATAGCTTTATAAACAAGCACCTTGGTATCCCTACGGATGTCCTCAAACACTCTCTGCTTCATTCGGAAAAATGCTGCACTTGCAGAGCTCAGGCGGTGTTGTATTTCAGTGTCGATGTTGACTTTGGTGGAGAGGTGGCTGCCAAGGTAGCAGAAATGGTCAACATTTTCTAATGTTACACCATTAAGCTGTATCGCTGGCATTGGAGAGGGATTGAGGGTAAACAATGAGCTAGGGCTGACATTTGACTGCTCACGCCAACCTGGGGCTTCAGGTGATGTCAATTGATGTCAATTATCTTTCATCTTTTTAAGTGGGAGTACTTGTACAATTGATATCTGACTAAATATTTTTTCCCCACTATGGAATATCCCAGGTGGGAGAAAGAACTCCTGTCTGTTGGAGGCAAGTGTGAATGTTTGCCATTGGTCAGCTGGAGAACAAGCCCTATGAGGAGCGGCTTAAGGACTGGGCATGTTTAGCCTGAAGAAGAGAAGGCTGAGAGGAGATATGATAGCCATGTATAAATATGTGAGAGGAAGCCACAGGGAGGAGGGAGCAAGCTTGTTTTCTGCTTCCTGGAGACTAGGACGCGGAACAATGGCTGGACATGCAGTTATCCAGTTATCCTGAACATGAGGAAGAACTTCCTGACTGTGAGAGCCGTTCAGCAGTGGAACTCTCTGCCCGGAGTGTGGTGGAGGCTCCTTCTTTGGAAGCTTTTAACAGAGGCTGGATGGCCATCTGTCAGGGGTGATTTGAATGCAATATTTCTGCTTCTTGGCAGAATGGGGTTGGACTGGATGGCCCATGAGGTCTCTTCCAACTCTTTGATTCTAGGATTCTATGATTGCCATTGAATAGCCTTGCAGCTTGAAAGCCTGACTGCTTCCTCCCTGGGGATATCCTTTGTTGGGAGGTGTTAGGAATGATTATCCTCCTTATGCTTAGCTGCTCTTTCTCTTGGGAAATCTACAGATCTGGGAAGGATGGTCACCCGTAGTAAACTTTAGCATCATTGTTGAATTTTTCAGTGTGTTGGAGAGTGATGGAAGACTGCCTGTCTTTTGGCTGATGTTTCGTTTCTAAGGAGAGCCAGGGAAGGTGGAGGAGCAGCTGGGTCTCTGTGGCGCAATCGGTTAGCGCGTTCGGCTGTTAACCGAAAGGTTGGTGGTTCGAGCCCACCCAGGGACGCTTCCCTCTTTTGTTGTTGTTCTTATGTGAATAAATATTGAAAATGTGTTGCAACGCTTTGGAAGCCTCTCCATTTGCGAATATGGTAGATAAAAGGCAGGGAAAGGCGAGACGGAGAAGTGGCAAAAGCCTGCCTGCAATACAGAAGGGCAAGGGTGCCCGTAACAAAAATGGCCGCGCTCGGCCACCGAAGAGAGGAGGGGCTATGTAAATAAGGGGGCGTATCCTCGGCAGTGGAAAAGGGGCTGGAAAGCGATGCTGCTCCCTTCGCTGCCTTCAGGGGGCGTAGGAGGCGAATCCCTTTGTTTCCCGGAAGCAGAGTGGCGGCGGCGTTGTTTCCCACCCGGAGCGTTTAAACGGTGCACAGCTCGGCTAAAGGTGCCTTGAAGGGCTCAGACGGAGCAGAGCCGGCGAGCCTCCATGGCGGCCCTGGCAGGTGAGCGGGGCCAGGAGCGGAGTGTACTATTCCGGAGGAGGAGGAGAGTTGAGGGAGAGATCTCAAAAGGGAAAGGAGGGCTGCAGAGCTTTGGTCCGTCCGCTTTAGGAGGCCCCGCTTCCGGCGAGGCCCTGCTTTGGGGGATCCCTGCTTCCCAGAATCCTCCAGTCTTGAACTGAACTCAAAAGAATTTTGAGTCGGAAGGGAAGATGCCATACTTCAAGCCACACTCTCCTATTTAGATCCTCCCGGAGCATTTTGTGGGTACACCGGCGGAAGCAGATCACAGAGTCACCTAGAGGACCTAGGAAAAGCCTAGAGAGGTCAGGTTTTGCCAGGCCTGAAGGAATAGGGCAGTGGTTCTCAACCTGTGGGTCCCCAGGTGTTTTGGCCTACAACTCCCAGAAATTTCAGCCAGTTTACCAGCTGTTAGGATTTCTGGGAGTTGGAGGCCAAAACATCTGGGGACCCGCAGGTTGAGAACCACTGGAATAGAGTGAGGACATAGGAAGCGTACGATAGAGTCCCAACATGCCAAGAGATGAGAACTTCAGCCAGATGAGTCGATAGAAAGGCCTAGAGGGGGGCTGGGTGCATAGCATAGAGTCTCCTGGAGAGCTGAGAAAAGGCCCAGAGAAGACATAGGGAGCATACCATAGTCACCTGGAGGATCTAGAGACATCTAGGGTACATAAAAATGCCTAGAGGACACATAGGCAGAATAGACACCTGTAGGATCTAGAATGTGCTCAGAGAATAAATAGAAGCATACTATAGAGTCACCTAGAGGATCTAGAAAAAGCCTAGAGGGGACATGGGGGTATACTGTAGAGTCGTCTGGAGGATCTAGAAAATGCCTAGAGGGGACATGGGGAATATACCATAGAGTCGCCTGGAGGATCTAGAAAAAGCCTAGAGGGGACATGGGGAGTATACCATAGAGTCGCCTGGAGGATCTAGAAAATGCCTGGAGAAGACATAGAAGCATACTATAGAGTCACCTGGAGAATCTAGAAAATACCTAGAGAAGACATAGGGAGCATACTATAGTCACCTGGAGGATCTAGAAAAAGCCTAGAGGGGACATGGGGAGTATAACATAGTCACCTGGAGGATCTAGAAAAAGCCTAGAGGGGACATGGGAAGATACCATAGTCACCTGGAGGATCTAGAAAAAGCCTAGAGGGGACATGGGAAGTATACCATAGAGCCGCCTGGAGGATCTAGAAAATGCCTGGAGAAGACATTGAAGCATACTATAGCGTCATCTGGTGTACATAAAAATGCCTAGAGGGTACATAGGCAGAATAGACACCTGCAGGATCTAGAACATGCCTAGAGAAGACATAGAAGCATACTATAGAGTCACCTCGAGGATCTAGGAAAAGCCCAGAGGGGATATGGAGAGCCTACCATAGAGTCACCTGGAGCATCTAGAAAATGCCTAAAGAGGACATAGGGAGCATACTACAGGGTCACCTTGAGAATCTAGAAAATTGTGACTATGTGATTATATGGCTATGTGATTATAATTAATGTTACTGTTTTTAATTTGCTATATATTATGATTTTACATTGTGTTACTGATACTGTGGCATCAAATTGCTGCCTGTGTTAGCCGCCCTGAGTCTCCCCTCGGGGGTGAGAAGGGTGGGGTAGAAATGGTATAAATAAATAAATAAATACTATAAAGCCGCCTGGAGGATCTTGAAAATGCTTAGAGAAGACATAGGGAGCATACTACAGGGTCACCTGGAGAATCTAGAAAATGCCTAGAGAGGACATAGGAAGCATACTATAGAGTCGTTTGGAGGACAGGACATAAGAAATCTACTGTAAGAGTTGCTTGGAGGACTAGGGCATGCCTAGAGAGGACATGTTTTGCTAGACATTTGTCAATGAGAATGCCAGGCCTTGTGGATACAGGAGGCCATAATGCCTTTTCCTTGCATTCCTCATTTGTATCCATCTTTTCCTCTGCTTTCCTTTCCAGTGTCTTGCGTGGCCCCCCGGGGTTGGCTCCTTTTCAGGTAAGCAAGACCCTCTTCCCGTTGGAAGTGAGACATTGGCATGAAATTCTATTGGGGGGTGGGGCTCTTCTTTGCTGGGGCTGATTTTTTTGGAATGGCTTTCCTTTCTTTGAACAGGCCGGTCGCGACGTTCCAGGTCCGCTCTGTGCACCAGACGCCCCCGGCGGACGGCGCAGAGAGGTAAGTCCAGATCTGTTTCTTTGGGGACATAAACTAAGAGGATCCTAGAGTTGGAAGAGACCCCCAGGGGCCATCCAGTTCCACCCTATTCTTTCAGAGAGCGAGACACTATCTAATCCCTCAAAGACATTAGCAGATTCGTCGAGAAATACGGCTATAGAATCATTGAATCCTCGTTGGAAGAGAGCCCAAAGGCTTCCAAATAGGAAGACACAATGTAATCTGTCCTGACAGATGGCCATCCAGCCTCAAAGGGACCTTCTATCATAGAATCCTAGAGTTGGAAGAGACCCCAAAGCCCATCTAGTCCAATTCCCTGCCAAGCACAATCTAGCAGATGGCCATCCAGCCTCTGCTTCAAAACTACAGTGGTCCCTCGCTCCTTCAGACTCACTGTTTTGCAGGTATTTTCTTTAAAAAGAATTTTGCCCTCCTTATGTGCCTCATCCTCCTCCTCTTCGCTGCCTGGGGTCTCTTCCTGCCGCTTGGGCCCCATGCAGCATTGCAGGAAGAGGCCCCAGGTGGCAAAGAGGAGGAGGATGAAGCACGTAAGGAGGGGGGTAGGTGAGGAGGCGTCCCTATATCGCGGAATCCAGGAACATAACACCCACGATAAGTAAGGGACCACTGTATATCTGCACCATCTTGCCCTTCAAAATCAGTGTTCTAGGGGGAAGACTTCAAAAGCCAGTGGAAACTCAGGACAAACCTTTCAACCCCAGTACCAGCCCCCAGGCCAAAATCTCCCCACATTTGGGTTATGGTTGTAGCCACTTTCCTCAACCTCTACATGTTACAATCTAACCACTCCCATTCTCCCTTTTGGCTGTGCTAGGAATAGCAGTTGTAGTCCAGAAATCCTGAACCCTTAACCCCCATAACAGGGACGGACAAAGGCCCCTGACGTGAAATCCCTCAAATAATTTATTTAAAATGTAATCTATACATATAATAAAAGGGAAAATATGCATGTGTGTGTGTGGCTGGGGTGTCCACTTACACAGACACACTCCTAGCTCGACAAACAGCTATAGCTCCCACCATTCAAGAGACACCAATGGCCCTCCCTCCAATGACGTTGCAGGTTATAGTGAGCACCATGAATATGTACAAGAGCCCTGCCAATGTCCTCCACAGGGACCATCCTGTCCACCAGCAAAGTGAAAGCTTTCATTCGGGGACAATTTCATCCTAGATTTTATGTGTTTCCTCCACACAGGCATCCCAGTGTTTCTTACTCTCTGCAGTGGTGTGGAATTTGCATGACCCCGCCCACTGCCTCTCCCCTATTCTTTTCTATGGCACACAGCAAACAGAGGAATTGATCGGCAACTGAACATACTAGAGAGGTTTGGGGAGAATTCACCATGATTTATAGGAGTTGTGCATACTGGGATTTATAGTTCACCTGCAATCTAAGAGCACTCTGAACTTCACCAACAATGGAACTGGAGCCAACTTGGTACACAGAACCCCAATGAGCAACAGAACATATTAGAGGTCTTTGGAGGGATTTAGAGGAGTTGTAGTTCACCTACATCCAGAACGCACTATGAACCCAAAGAATGATGGATCTGGACCAAACTTGGCATGCATACCCGATATGCCCAACTTTGAATAGTGGTAGGTTTTATGGGGAATTGGCCTAGACATTTTGGAGTTGTAGGTAGGTACTGGGATGTATAGTTCACATTCAACCAGTGAGCACTCTGACCTCCACCAAAATGGAATTGGACCACACGGCACACAGAGCCCCCATGACCAGCAAAACATACTGGAGGTCTTTGGGGAAAATACACCTTGATTTGAGGGAGTTGTAGTTCACCTACCCCCAAAGAACACTGTAATCCAAACACCAATGGATCTGCACCAAACATGCTATACATACCTGATACGTTGAAATTTGATTACTAGAGAGGTTTGGTGGGAACTGACTTTCACCCTCAACCAGAGACATTGTGACCTCCACCGATGATGGACTTGGACCAAACTTGGCACACAGAACCCCCATGACTAAGTCAACCTACTGGAGGGCTTTGAGGGGACTGACCCATCATAGTGGGAGTTGTAGTTTACTCTACAGCCAGAGAGCACACTGAACCCCACCAATGATGCATCTATAGCAAACTTGCCCAACATAACAAACTTTAAGTACTGGTGGAGTTTCTCAGGGTTAACCTGACATGATGTGAGTTATAGTTCACCCACATGCATTTTGGAGAAATAAAAAAATGGATATTTTCAAATAACCCGGGCAATTCCGGGAACCCACGCTCGTAATAATAATAACAACACAGCTCAATAAAAAATATCTTGGTGTCTTGGTTATTAGGTTATTCCTGGGGTTCTTTGTAGTTCTGATACAGAGAACTGCGTTGTTGCTTTCATCATCATCATCACTATTATTATTAAAATCCCACTTTTTCTCTCTAAAGAGGGAGACTCAAAGCAGCAATGAAGATCATCGGCATCATCATCATCATTGCTTCCCCGGATTGTCCAGCCTGAGACTAGGGCCAGGCCATGAAGTCACTAGGGATCATTAGGTTCCTACATGCGGTTCTGGGCCCAGGAAACATTGACCCTTAAGCCCTGTAGGAGGATCTAGAAATTCCTATAGAAGTATTTTCTCAAATTAAAAAAAGTAATGGTGTGTTTTGTATCCACATGTTCTCCGCAGTTCCGCCGCCATCCAGACCAAGAGCACCGCCATGGTCCAGAAGAAGCCACTTGTCCCCAGCAGTCGCGGGGAATATGTCATCACCAAACTGGATGACTTGATCAACTGGGCCCGTCGGGTGAGTTCTGTGCAGAAAGCAGTCCTTTTGCTCCCTTCGCTGGTTTATGTGTTCCTCTAGCTTTTGAAATACCCTATTGACTCAAATCTATTGCTCACATTTTTGGGCTAAATTACCTCTCCAAAATTGGGGTGCGCATGAGATTCGCGTCATACGGTCATCTTCAGGAGTTCCTGGAACTCTTCTTTGAAGGACATCATCTTGAATTGAATGGCCATGGCTCAGTGCTATGCAAAACTGGTATTTGTTCTTTGGCGAAGACCTTGTCAAGCTACATGACTCCATGGCACTGGACCGACGAAATTAAATTGGATTATTCTACAGCATAGATGCACCCCAAGGCTTTCTTTTCCATTGCTGGAAGCTTTATATTAAAGCCTTGTATTACTTTTTTTCTCCTACTAGCTTGGGTATCCAACATTACCCAGGTTATTTGAAAAAAAAAATTTAAAATTTTTTACAAAATGCATAAGGTTTTAGGTGAACTACACCTCCCATCATGCCAGGTTCACCGTGAGAAACTCCCATCGGTGCTTAAAGTTTGTCATGTTGGGCAATTTTGCTCTAGATGCATCATTGGTCGGGTTCTGGCTGCAGGATAAACTGTAGCTCCCACCACGTTGAGTCAGTCCCCTCAAACCCCTCCAGTAGATTCAGCTGGTCATAGGGGTTCTGTGTGCCCAGTTTGGTCCAGGTCCGTCATGGGTGGTGGTCACAATGTCTCTGGATATAAGTGAACTACAACTTCCAGAAAGGAAAGTCAGTTTCTCCCAAACCACTCCAGAGCCATCGTTAATGGGGTCCAGAGTGCTCTTAATAAGTTGAAGGCAAATCCAGACAAAACAGAGGTACTCCTCATCAGTCAGAAGGCGGATCAGTGTGTGGGATTACAGCCTATGCTGGATGGCGTCACACTCCCTCTGAAGACACAGTTGTGCAGTCTGGGGTGATCCTGGATTTATCACTGACCCTGGAAACCTAGCACCTTTGCACAATTAGAACTTGTGCCCGTAACTTGAGACACCAGATCTGGCCAAGGTAGTCCACGCTTTGGTTACTTCCCATTTAGACTACTGCAATGCTCTCTACATGGGGCTGCCTTTGAAGACAGTTTGGAAGCTGCAACTAGTTCAAAGATCAGCAGCCAAGTTACTAACTGGAACATCGTATCATGAGAGAATGACTCCCATGTTACGGTAGCTCCACTGGCTGCTCATCCACTTCCGGGATAAAAACAAAGTGCTGGTCATTACCTATGAAGCCCTAAATGATTCAGGCCCAGACTATTTGCAAAACCTCATCTCCGTATACAAACCGGCTCAAGCTTTGCCATCTGCAAAGGAGGCCCTTCTCTCAGTCCTACCTCTGTCTCAAGCCTGGCTGGTGGGAACGAGAGGGGGGCCTTCTCCATGGCCCAATCCCACCTCTGGAACTCCCTCCCGAAATAACGAAATACTGCCCTGTCTCTCCTCGCCTTTAAAAAGGTCGCTAAAAACCCTCCTATGCACTCTGGCGTACGGAGAGGAGGGAGACTAACATGTTTCAGCATACATCCTTGTCTAGCTATGTTAAATCCTGTTTAGATAATGGGATTGATTTCAACCTGTTGGTCGTTGAAAACCATCCCATCTCTCTATAAGGTTTTAGTTGTTTGTTTTAGATGTTTTATCCTGTGACAAATGTATACTATGTGATAGCGTATGTGAGGGTTATTTAAGTTTTTATTATTTGATTCATTTTTGCCTGAAATTAAATTTAAAGTTAGGCAGTTTTATATAGTTTGATGTGTTCTATTTTGATGTAATTTGTTTATATGTCTTCTCGTTGGCATTTGATGTTTGCCGTATATGCTGGAAACTGCCCTGAGTCCCTTCGGGTACCCGGCGTTACCCAGGTTATTTAAAAAAGGCAATTGTCAAAACCCTCAAAACCCACCAGTATTCAAATTTGGGCCTATTGGTTATGCATGCCAAGTTTGGTCCTGATCCATCATTGTTTCGGTTCAGAGTGCACTCTGGATGTAGGTGAACTACAACTCCTATAAATCCCCCCAAAGACCTCCAATATGTTTTGTGGGTCATAGGGGTTCTGTGTGTCAAGTTGATCCCAGGTTCATCGTTGGTGGAGTTCAGGCTGCTCATAGATTGCAGGTGAACTATAAATCGCACTACCTACAACAGCTATAAATCACGGTGAATGCCCACAAACCTCCTCAGTTTTTGTTTTTTTTTTGTCATGGGGGTTTTGTGTGCCAAATGTGGGCCAGGTCCATTGTTAGTGTCACAATGCTCTGACTTGATGCAGGGTGAACTACAACTTCCATCATGTGGAGTCAATCCCCCAAACTCCTCCCTATGTTTAGTTGCTGATTAGTTCTGCTGTGTTTGCTGTCAAGGCAGAGTTGAAAAGAGTAGGAAAGGGTTAGGGGAGAGGCAATGGTCGGGATCATGCAAATTCCACACCAATGGAGAGAGTACGAAACACTGGGGTGTCTGTGGTGGAGGAAACACGTAAAATCAAGGATGAAATTGTCCCCGAATGAAAGCATTCCTTGGTTGGTGGGCAGTATGGTGTTTGGGGAGGACATTGGCAGGGCTTGTGCTACATGTTGATGGCGCTCACTATAACCTGAAATGTCATTGGAGGGAGGGCTTTTGGTGGCTCCTCAGCACTGTGGGTTAAAGCTGTTTGGGGAAGTGGGAGCCTGCCTGTGGAAGTGGGCACCCCTGCCACATACACACATACAGATTTTCACTGTTAGGTATATAAATACGATCCTTTGGTGGGAAGAGAGAGCATCTAACACCTTTCTCTTACATTTCCTCTACCTCCAGAGCTCCTTGTGGCCCATGACCTTTGGCTTGGCCTGCTGTGCGGTGGAGATGATGCACATGGCCGCCCCACGCTACGACATGGACCGCTTCGGTGTGGTCTTCCGGGCCAGTCCCCGGCAAGCTGACGTCATGATTGTGGCCGGGACCTTGACTAACAAGATGGCCCCAGCCCTCCGGAAGGTATGGGAGAACATACATGGTATGGGTTGGGATGCCTGGCACGACATGTCAGTGGTCCATATAAAAGGGATCTGGGTCTTAGTCGACTACAAGCTGAACAGAGGATGGGCCGGGGATGTCCATGCCTTGGTCCTTTCATTGCTGGCTGCTACTTCCTGACGGGGGTCAGGTAGTGCGATCCCGGTTAAAGAGTGTAATTTCTCCAACGGTGTTGAGCGTAGACATCCGTTGATAATGTGGCATGTCTCATCAAGAGCCAAATCCACTGTTCCAATGTGGTGAGATGTATTCCACACTGGGCATGTGTACTCAGCAGCAGAGTAGCAAAGCACAAGGGCAGATGTCTTCACTGTCTTTGGTTGTGATCCCCAGGTTGCGCCAGTCAGCTTTCGTATGATATTATTTCTAGCACCCACTTTTTGCTTGATATTCAAGCAGTGCTTCTTATAAGTCAGAACACAGTCCAGAGTGACTCCCAGGTATTTGGGTGTGCTGCAATGCTCCAGTGGGATTCCTTCCCAGAAAATCTTCAGAGCTCAAGATGCTTGTGTGTTCTTAAGGTGAAAAGCACATGTCTGCATTTTAGATGGATTAGGAATCAGCTAGTTTCCCCTGTAATAGGCAGTAGGAACACGTAGAGTAGTGGTTCTTAACCTGTGGGCCTACAACTCCCAGAAATCCCAGCCAGTTTACCAGCTGTAAGGATTTCTGGGAGTTGAAGGCCAAAGCATCTGGGGACCCACAGGTTGAGAACCACTGACCTAGAGCTTTGGAGAGCTCCTGTTCAACTGTTTCAACGCTCTCTGCTTGAGCGGTGATGGCATGTTCGTAAGCATAGATTAAACTCTCTTGTCCCTTCTGGCAGTGGCTGATCATTTGTGTAAATGTTAAACATTGATGGTGCAAGTACACTCCCTTGAGGCAGGCCGTTCTTTTGTCTTTGCCATCTGCTTTTCTGGCCATGAAACTCAACAAAAAAGCTCCTGTTTTGTAGCAGAGGTGGTAATTCTTGACTGCATCCATAGAAGTCTTGTGTCCTGATCGAGGGGAGTCAAAGTCCACGCGAAAGGGATTTAAGGGGCCTTAATAGAACCACATATTGAGCATGAGTCAAAGGTGTGATGCGGCAGTGAAAAAGGCCAATGCAATTCAATGCAATTTTGATAATGTTGCTTGTTGTTTATGTTTTGGTTTTCTTTTGATGTAATATGTTGTCCGGGCTTGGTCCCATGTAAGCCGCTCTGAGTCCGCTGCTGATGTTTTGAATGGAAGGAATATGAGATTTTAAAATTATTATTATTATTACTAGCCGTCCCCTGCCACGCATTGCTGTGGCCCACATGGGGGTTTTGTGTGGGAGGTTTGGCCCAATTCTATCGTTGGTGGGGTTCAGAATGCTCTGTGATTGAAGGTGAACTATAAATCCCAGCAACTACAACTCCCAAATGTCAAGATTCTATTTTCCCCAAACTCCACCAGTGTTCACATTTGGGCATATTGAGTTTTCATGTAGAGTTTGGTCCAGATCCATCACTGTTTGAGTGCACAGAGATCTCTGGATGTAGGTGAACTACAACTCCAAAACCAAAGGACACTGCCCACCAAACCCTTCCAGTATTTTCTGTTGGTCATGGGAGAACTGTGTGCCAAGTTTGGTTCAATACCATTGCTGGAGTTCAGAATGCTCTTTGATTGTAGGTGAACTATAAATCCCAGCAACTACAACTCCCAAATGACAAAATCATTTTTTTTGAGTGACATACATTGGGTTGTTAGGTGTCTTGTGTCCAAATTTGGTGTCAATTCATCCAGTGGTTTTTGAGTTATGTTAATCCCACAAAGGAACATTACATTTTTATTTATATAGATGATGATGATGATGATGTTGATGATGATGATGATGATTCAAGGCTGCATCAATAGGAGTCTAGTGTCCAGATGAAGGGAAGTCATAATCAATGTGAAAGGGATCTAGGAGTCTTACTAGACTAGATATGAGCCAAGATTGTGGTGCGGCAGCAAAAAAGGCCAACATGATTCTAAGTAGCATCTGAAGAAGTCTTGTGTCCAGATCGAGGGAAGTCAAAGTTGATGTGAATGGGATCTAGGGGTCTTAGAACCACAACTGAGCATGAGCCAAGGGTGTGATGCGGCAGTGAAAAAGGCCAAAGTGATTCTCAGCTGCATCAATAGGAGCGTAAAACGAGGGAAGTCGCAACCCCACTCTCTTCCACTTCGTCAGACCTCACCTGGAATAACCCTGTGTCCAGTTCTGGCCAAAGCAATTCAAGAAGGTTATAGAAAACCTGGAAGATGTCCAGAGAAGGGCTACCAAACTGGCCAAAGGTCTGGAAGCCATAAATCCTAATGAGGAGTGGCTAAGGACTCCGGGGATGATTAGCCTGAAGAAGAGGTTAAGCGAGGACAGGATAAATATTTAAAGGGGTATCACACCCAGGGAGCCAACATGTTGCCTGCTGTTTTGGAAAAAGACAAGGAATGGTTTCATAGAGTTGGAAGCGACCCCAAGGGCCATCCAGTCCAAACCCATTCTGCAATGTGGGAACAGAAAATCAAAACATCCCCAACAGATGACCATCCAGCCTCTGTTTAAAAAAGGCACAAAGTTCCACTGCTGAACTGCTCTTCTTACCATCACGAAGTTCTTCCTAATGTTCAAGTGGGATCTCCTTCCCTGAAGGTATGGGAGAGGACGCATGGCACCACATGAAAGCAGTCAATTTTCAAAACCCTCAAAACCAACCAGTATTCAAATTTGGGCCTATTGGGTATGCATGCCAAGTTTGGTCCCAATCCATCATTGTTTGGGTTCATAGTGCGTTCTGGATGTAAGTGAACTACAACTCCTATAAATCCCCCCCAAAGACCTCCAGTATGTTTTGTTGGTCATGGAGGTTTTGTGTGTCAAGTTAATTCTAGGTCCGTCGTTGGTGGAGTTCAGACTGCTCTTAGATTGCAGGTGAACTATAAATCCCACTACCTACAACAGCTATAAATCAAGGTGGATGCCCCCAAACCTCCTCAGTTTTTTGCCATGGGGGTTTTGTGTGCCAAATGTGGTCCAGGTCGATTGTTAGTGGGAGTCACAGTGCTCTGACTTGATGCAGGGTGAACTACAACTTCCATCATATAAGGGATCTTGGCAGATTAGTAAACTGCAAGCCAAACATGAACAAGAGTGTGGTGCCGCAGCTCAAAAGGCTAATGGGATTCAAGAAGTATAGTATCTAGATTGGGGGAAGTCATGGTCCATGTGAAAAGGTTTTAGGAGTCTCAGTAGACCCCAAGCAGAACTGAGCCAACAGTGTGATGCTGCAATGACAAAGGTCAGTGTGATTCTGCGTCAAATGTCATTAAAATATAGTTTAAAATGGAGTCGACTAGTAAGGGATAAAAAGCATGAGATGATAGAGAGAGGGATGTGTATAGATCCGGCTCTTTTGTTTGATCTTTGGGTATGTTTTGTTTCTGTTTTTATTGTTCTATTGTCATTAATACTTGCTTAGCTATAGATAGACAGTAACATTTTAGTGTTTGATATCCTAAAGACTGGCTTGTGCGGTTTATCTTGTTTTTCTTTCTGGAGTAAAAACTGCAAGTTGGAAGGGATTCTTTCAACCAGCAGATGTCACTCTTTGTTTCTTTATACAAAGGTTTACTCCACACTCTCTGGATGTAGGTAAACTACATCTCCCCCAAATCAAGGTGAATTTCCCCCAAAGATCTCCAGTACTTTTTGCTGGTCATGGGGACTCTGTGTGTCAAGTTTGGTCCAATTGTCTCTTTGATGGAGTTCAGAGGGCTCATAGATTGCAGGTGAATTAAAAATCCCAGTATCGCTTATTGATATTGGTTTTGCATTTTATGTAATTTATTTTCTGGTCTTCTGTTGTGTTTTTGTGTTTATATTGTGTTTACTTTATTGATGGGCATGGCTTTATGTAAGCTGCCCCGAGTTCCCTTGGGGGAGATGGAGGCAGGGTGTAAAAAAATATAATAATAATAATAATAATAATAATAATAATAATAATAATAATAATAATTACAACTCCAAAATGTCCAGGCCAATTCCCCTCAAAACCCACCAGTATTCATATTTGGGTATGCATGTCAAGTTTGGTCCAGATTGAACATTAGTTGGGTTCATAGTGTTCTCTGGATGTAGGTGAACTACAACTCCTATAAATCCCCCAAAGACCTCCATTATGTTTTGTTGGTCATGGTGATTCTGTGTGCCAAGTTAGTTCCAGGTCCATTGTTGGTGGAGTTCAGAGTGGTCTTTGATTGCAGGCAAACTATAAATCCCAGGACCTACAACTCCTATAGATCATGGGGAATACTCCCCAAACCTCTCTAGTATGTTCAGTTGCTGATCAATTCCTCTGTTTACTGTGTGCTATAGAAAAGAATAGGAAAGGGTTAAGGGAGAGGCAGCGGGCAGGGTCATGCAAATTCCACACCAATAGAGAGAGTCAGAAACACTGGGATGTCTGTGGTGGAGGAACCACATAAAATCTGGGATGGAATTGTCCCTGTATGAAAGCTTTCACTTGGCTGGTGGGCAGTATGTTGTTTGTGGAAGACATCAGCAGGGCTCTTCTATATGTTCATGGCACTCAGTGGGCGGGGTCATACACATTACACAGCAGTGGAGAGAGAAATAAACACTGGGATGTCTGTGGTGGAGAAAAAACAGAAAATCTAGGATGAAATTGTTCCCATATGAAAGCCATATAAAAGAATAGGAATAGGACATTGCCAGGGCTCTTGGACATATTCATGATGCTCACTATAACCCGCAATGTCATTGGTGGGAGGGCCTTTGGTGTCTCCTGAGTCGTGGGAGCTATAGCAGTTTGTGGAGGCAGAAACTTGTCTGTTTAAGTGGACACCCCAGCCACGTACACACATACATATTTTCACTTTTATTATGTGTATAGATGTGTTTATTTATATTTGTAATGCGGCATTGAATTTTGCCATATCTGTAAGCCGCTCTGAATCCTTTCTGGGTGATTAGAGTGGAGGTAGAAATATAGTAAGTAAATAAATGTTATTTTCTGTTTAATTGTGCAGTCCTTACTTTAAAAGTAGTTGTTCTACTTCAAACACTTTGTTTCTGTGGCTGCCACAACCAGTGTTGAATTGATGGAAGATGTTGACATGCTGGAATGTTGTCAGAGGGGGGCAACTAAAATGATCAAGGGTATGGAGAACAAGCCCTATGAGGAGGGGCTTAAAGAGCTAGGCATGTTTAGCCTGAAGAAGAGAAGGCTGAGAGGAGACATGATGAGGGCCATGGATCAAGAGGTGAGGGGAAGTCATAGGGAGGAGGGAGCAGGCTTGTTTTCTGCTGCCCTGGAGACTAGGACGCAATGGAACAATGGCTTCAAACTACAAGAAAGGAGATTCCATCTGAACATTAGGAAGAACTTCCTCACTGTGAGAGCTGTTTGGCAGTGGAACTCTCTGCCCTGGAGTGTGGTAGAGGCTCCTTCTTTGGAAGCTTTTAAACAGAGGCTGGATGGCCATCTGTCAGGGGTGCTTTGAATGCAATTTTCCTGCTTCTTTACAGGGGGTTGGACTGGATGGCCCACGAGGTCTCTTCCAACTCTGTGATTCTATAATTCTATGGTTGAGACTCAATGAGATATTCATTGAAAAAGTAGGTAAAATGTGCTGCAGGATGTCCTTCCTGCAAAAACAAAGTTTTTGAAATTTAATATACTTTTCCAGTGTTTTCATGATTGAACCAGTTAGGAAATGACATTTGTAATGCAGGAACAAAAATAGTGTAATATAGTGTTATGGAGGCAACCTAGGATCGCATTGCAAAATAAGTCTCTCCAGAACTGCAACGGGTGGCCTTACGGGAGAGGGGCCTCTTTCAGGAGGGCTTGCAAAGTGGTGTGTGTCCCTACATAACAAGCAGGTGGTACTGGATGACCTTTGGGGTCCCTTCCTTGGAGACAGGGTGGAATACAAGTAACGTTTTATTGTATTGTTATTATTATTCGTCCAACCTGATTCAACAAGGCTTTTTTTCTTCTTCTTGTGTTTCTTTTCTCTCTTGGCAGGTCTATGACCAGATGCCGGAACCCCGTTACGTCGTGTCTATGGGAAGGTAAGAGCATAAATTCTATAAGAATTCCTTAGGCAGCCTATAGGGCAGTGGTTCTCAACCTGGGGTCCCCAGATGTTTTTGGCCTACAACTCCCAGAAATCCCAGCCAGTTTACCAGCTGTTAGGATTTCTGGGAGTTGAAGGCCAAAAACATCTGTGGACCCCAAGTTGAGAACCACTGCTATAGGGTCTTGTAGTCATCACTTGGTCTCCCACCCAAGTCCTTACCACCCCTGCTTAGGTTCTCATATTGAACTGAATCTGGTGCTTTGAGGTTTCCTGGCCTTAACGAGGGCAAGAACTGCTTTTAGAATGACTTCGTGGAAAAGCTCTGTGCCAAAGTTGTTGACCAGGATATTTCTTCTAAAGAATGGTCTCAAAGTGAATCTGAGGCTTATTTGGCTGGGGATTGGCTACCTTGATTAGCATTTAATGGCCTTGCATCTTCCAAGCCTGGCTGCTTCCTGCCTTGGGGAATCCTTTGTTGGGAGGTGTTAGCTGGCCTTGATTGATTCCTGTCAGGAATTTGCCTGTTTTTTGAGTGTGGATCTTATTTATTATCCTGATTTTAGAGGTTTTTTAAAATACTAGTAGCCAGATTTTGATTATTTCCATGGATTTCTGTTGAAATTGTTCACATGCTTGTGGATTTCAGTGGCTTCTCTGTGTCATCTGACATAGTGGTTGTGAGAGTTGTTCAGTATTTCTGTGTTCTCAAATAATGTGCTGTGTCCAGGCTGGTTCACAAAGCGCTCTGCTATGGCTGACTCCTCTGGTTGAATTAGTCTGCAGTACCTTGCATGTTCCTTGATTCATGTTTGGACAATGGTGCGTTTGGTGGTCCCTATGTAGACAGCTGCATGGTATACGGTAGACCAAAATTGGGACAGTAAATAAAGAACAACACTCAGAAAACAGGGGAATTCAAGACAGGAACAATCAGGGCCAGCTAACACCTCCCAACAATGGATTCCCCCACGCAGGAAACAGCCAGGCTTTGAAACTGCAAAGCTATTCAATGCTAATCAAGCTGGCCAATGGCAACATTCACACTTGCCTGCAACAGACAAGAGTTCTTTCTCCCACCCTGGACATTCCACAGATACATAAAACTCACTTGCCTAGTTTCCAACAGACCTCACAACCTCTGAGGATGCCTGCCATAGATGTGGGCAAAACATCAGGAGTGAATGCTTCTGGAACATGGCCAGATGGCCTGGAAAACTCACAGCAAGCCAGTGATTCCGGCCATGAAAACTTTCGACAACACTTGATGATGATGATGATGATGATGATGATGATGATGATGATGATGATGATTAGAAACACAACATGATTAATACACAGCAAAAGATCACTCTGCTGGCTGTTGTTTATTTTGTTTAACTTTTTTCACGCTTGTGATCCCACCAATTCTTTGTCACAGGCAGATGGTGTTTGTGGCACAAGGTCCAATTGATCATTTGAGCAACAGTATTATGCCTTTGATAATCAATATTACTATCATTATCATTTCCATTATTTGAAACACAACAAGATGAGTCCACAGCAGACACTCTCCTGGCTGTTGAATTGGATCACACATCGGACACTTCCCAAGTATCTAGGACTGTGTCATGTATCGGCGAATAATGCGTGCAGATCCCAGTAAGGTGGCCTTCTGCATTCCCTTTATTATTCCCATTATTATTATTATTATTATTATTATTATTATTATTATTATTATTTCTCCCTGCTTTCTTCTCTTAAATAAGACTCAGAGTGGCTCACAGCATTAAAAGCAATACAGTTTGAAATCCACAGCATAGAGTTAGGGAGAAAAGCCTTTCAGTGGCTTCTCTTTAGGATGGCACAATGTGTTTGATTCCAGCTCCTGTATGGATGAGGGATAATGGGGGTTATAGTCCGGAACGGCAATTGTGAAGAGTGTGATGCAACACAATGTGACTTTCTGCCATTGTATCTTGTAGCTGTGCCAACGGTGGGGGCTATTACCATTATTCGTACTCCGTTGTCAGGGGCTGCGACCGGATTGTGCCCGTGGACATCTATGTGCCAGGTAAAATCAAGCCAAAAAACAAACAAACACACACATATATATATATATCGCATAAAGTCAATATACATTGTATATATGTAGATATGATACACTTATATATACCATGTAAAGTTATTATCTATCTATACCATGTTATTATCTATCTATACACATAATAAAAGTGAAAATAAACATTTGTGTGTGGCTGGGGTGTCCACTTACACAGACAAGCTCCTGCCTCCACAAACAACATGTCCGAGAGCCCTGCCAATGTCCTTCACAAACACAATACTGCCCCCCACCCAAGTGAAGGCTTTCATAAGGGGAAATGTTCTGTGTTTCCTCCACCACAGACATCCCAGTGTTTCTGACTCTCTCCATTGGTGTGGAATTTGCATGACCCCGCCCACTGGCTCTTCCTTAACCCCTTCCTATTCTTTTCTATGGCACACAGAGGACTTGATCGGCAACTGAGCATACTAGAGAGGTTTGCGGAGAATTCGCCATGATTTATAGGAGTTGTAGGTACTGGGATGTATAGTTCACCTGCAATCTAAGAACTGCACTCTGAACTCCATCAATGATGGACCTGGAACTAGCTTGGCACACAGAACCCCCATGACCAACAAAACAAAACTGGAGTTCTTTGGAGGGATTTAGAGGAGTTGTAGTTCACCTACATCCTGAGCACACTATGAACCCAATGATGGATCTGGACCAAACTTGGCATGGATACCAAATATGCCCAAATTTGGGTTTTGAGGGGAATTGGCCTGGACATTTTGGAGTTGTAGGTATTGGGATTTATAGTTCTCCAATCAGTGAGCACTCTGAACTCCACCAAAGATGGAATTGGGCCAAACTTGGCACACAGAGTCCCCATGACTGGCAAAAAATACTGGAGGTCTTTGGGGAAAATTCATCTTGATTTGGGGGAGTTGTAGTCCACCTACTTCCAGAGAGCACTGTGAACCAAACATCAATGGATCTGGACCAAACTTGGCACACAGACCTGATATACCAAAATTTGATTACTGAAGGGGTTTGGGGGGGAACTGACCTTCCTTCCTGGGAGTTGTAGTTCACCCACAACCAGAGAAACTGTGATCTCCACCGATTATGGACCTGGACCACACTTGGTACACAGAACCCCCATGACTAACTCAACCTACTGGAGGGGTTTGAGCGGACTGTCTCACCATAGTGGGAGTTGTAGTTTACCCTGCAGCCAGAGAGCATACTGAACCCCACCAATGATGCGTCTGGCGCAAACTTGCCCAACATAACAATCTTGTAGTACTGATGGAGTTTTTCAGGGTTAACCTGGCATTATGGGAGTTGTAGTTCACCCACAACCTTATGCATTTTGTACAATTAAAAATGTACTTTTCCAAGTAACCCAGGTAAGGCTGGGTAAACAAGCTAGTATAATAATAGTAATAGTAATAATACTCAAAGCAATAATATAGTCTCTTGACTAGAATGCACACTTGACGATATAGAACAATAATTCCAACAGTAGTAGTACTAATAATAAGGCCTTTGGGCTTGTGATTGGGAAAATTAGCCTCTAATCTCTGCCCTCAGGTTGCCCTCCGACTGCCGAAGCCCTCCTTTACGGGATCCTGCAGCTCCAGAAGAAGATCAAGCGGGAGAGGCGGCTGCAGATCTGGTACCGGAAATAGCCACTCTCTGCCTCACCTGCGTGAGCGGCCCAAGCTTGGGGCCCTTTGCCCATTCTCTTTAGCGCACATTTTTCAAAGCCACTTTGCACAAGGCTTTCCCCAATAAACGTGTGTATGAAACGTGGTTCCTGCACATTTCCTCCCAAAAGGGGACGCAGAGGGTCATCTAGTCCTCCATTTGAACTGTCAGTTGTCAGGAAGGCTAGGGATGATGGGAAGTGCAGTCCAAATACTACCTCAGACCTGGTATTACCTGGGGAATCCTGTTCTACCCCCAGCCATTCCTTGCTATGGGACAGGGATGATGGGAGATGTAGTCCACACACTAGCTCATTCCTGGTATCACCTGGAGAATCCTGTTCTACRTCCAGCCATTCCTTGCTATGGGACAGGGATGATGGGAYATGTAGTCCACATGCTAGCTCATTCCTGGTATCTCCTGGAGAATCCTACCTCCAGCCATTCCTTGCTATGGGACAGGGATGATGGGAGATGTAGTCCAAATGCTAGCTGAGTCCTGGTAACACCTGGGGAATCCTGTTCTACCRCCAGCCYTTCCTTACTATGGGACAGGGATGATGGGAGATGTAGTCCGAACGCTAGCCGAGTCCTGGTAACACCTGGGGAATCCTGTTCTACCTCCAGCCATTCCTTACTATGGGATGGGGATGATGGGAGGTGTAATCCACACGATAACACAGTCCTGGTATCACCTGGGGAATCCTGTCCTCCCTCCCTTTTGGCTCCCATCATCCCTTCACCTCATACACCCAATTCCTAGAGCTTTGGGGCAATTCCAAGAGGACCAAATATTCGCTGGTTTGGGACGACAACTCCCATCGGTCACAGGACCCCTAGTCCATATGTGCAGCGGGGATGATGTGATTTGTGATTCAAAGTGAAATCCAAGTTTGGGGAGCTTTGGCACAGATGCATGTGTTTGGAAACTTCCGAGCGATGAAAGAAAAAAGACCAGAAGACAGGTGAAAGGTGTGGAAATATAGATTTTCTTGTTGAAAGAGTGGCTCACATGTTGCAAAGGGATTCTGGTCCAGCAAATCAACCACGATGGGTGCTTCTTGTGACGTCGCTGCTTCTCTTCCCTCCGTCTTACTTGGTGATTCTGGGGGTGATCATCTTGGGGAAGGCATAGTACCTGCAGTCGGACGGAGGGACGAGGTCCAAGACGCTGGTGCTAAGGTTCTCCTTCCGGAATCCGGCCTCCACCAAGTGCGGCACTTGGGTCTCCTGCAGGAGGAGAATCCTAGAGTGGGAATCCTATGGATTGTGACCCCCAAAGGCCATCCAGTCTGACCCCCTTCTTCCATTAAGGAAGGCACCATCCAATCCCTCTCCACAGATGGCCATCCAGTCCAACCCCCTTCTGCCATTAAGGAAGGCACCATCCAATCCTTCCCAACAGATAGCCATCCAGCCCCCTTCCGCCTTTAAGGAAGGCGCCATCCAATTCCTCTCCACAGATAGCCATCCAGTCCAGCCCCCTTCCGCCATTAAGGAAGGCGCCATCCAATRCCTCTCCACAGATAYCCATCCAGTSRAGCCCCCTTCCGCCATTAAGAAGGRGCCATCCAATCCCTCTCCACAGATAACCATCCAGTCCAGCCCCTTTCCGCCATTAAGAAGGTGCCATCCAATCCCTCTCCACAGATAACCATCCAGTCCAGCCCTTCGGCCATTAAGAAGGCGCCATCRAATCCCTCTCCACAGATGGCTGTCCAGTCCGACCCCCTTCTGTCATCAAGGAAAGCACCATCCAATCCCTCCCAACAGGTGGCCKTCCAGTCTGACCCCCTTCTGCAAATTAAGGAAGTCACCATCCAATCCCTCCCCACAGATGGCCATCCAGTCCGACCCCCCCCCCCTTTCTGCCATTAAGGAAGTCGCCATCCAATCCCTCCCCACAGATGACCATCCAATCCGAGCCCCTTCTGCAATTAAGGAAGATATTGTCCAAACCCACCCCACGCCATCCAGTCCGACCCCCTTCTGCCATTAAGGAAGGCACCATCCAATCCCTCCCAACTATCTGGATGCTAGACTCCCATTGATGCCCCTTACAATGGCATTCGCTTTTTTAGCTGCTGCGTCGCAAAATTAAAAATGAAGAAAAAAACAATCACCTGAAACATCTTCTCAATGTCGGAGTATTGGGTCTTGAGGAGCTCGCCCCAGGAAGTCAGGTTGCAATAGGTGAGGACCCCGCCGGGTTTCAGGAGCCGATGGGCATGGCCCTGAGGAGAAAGGAAAAGGAGAAAAGGTTACACAGCTTGGGACAAAATGGCAAATATCTAGCAATGCAGTAGTTTAACTCTTCAGTGGAATATGCTGCCTGGGAGTCTGGTGGACTCTCCTTCTCTGGAGGCTTTGAAGCAGAGGCTGGATGGCCATCTGGCGGGAAAGATCGGATGGTTTCCTCCTGTCTGGCGGAAGGGAGATGGACTGGATGGCCCTTCTGCCTGGCAGAAGGATTGGACTGGATGGCCTTTGGGATCCGCTTCAAATTTAGGAGTCTATGACCCTATAGTCCTGATAATGCCAATGAAGCTGGATGGCCATCTGTTGGGAGGGATCAGATGGTGTCTTCTTGCCAGGTAGAAGGGGGTTGGACTGGATGGCCTTTGGGGTCCGTTCCAACTCTAGGAGTCTATGACCTTATAGACCTGCTAATATCTATGAAGCTGGAAAGCCATCTGTGAGGAGGGATTGCATGGTATCTTCCTGCTGGACAGAAAGGTTGGACTGGATGGCCTGTGGGGTCCCCTCCAACTCTAGGAATCTATGAGTCCTCTAGGGGAGAGAGGGCAGGTTATAAATAAAGTATTATTATTATTACCTTATAGCCCTGCTAATGTCTATGAAGCTGGTTGGCCATCTTTGGGAGGGATCAGATGGTGTCTTCCTGTCGGGCAGAAGGAGATTAGACTGGATGGCCTTTGGGGTCCCCTCCAACTAGGAGTCTATGACCTCAAAGCCCTGCTAATGTTTATGAAACTGGATGGCCATCTGTTGGGAGGGATCAGATGGTGTCTTCTTGCCTGGCAGAAGGGGGTCGGACTGGATGGCCCATGGGTTCCTCTCCCAACTCTAGGAATCTATGACCTTATAACCCTGCTAATGTCTATGAAGCTGAATGACCATACGTCGGGAGGGATCGCATGGTGTCTTCCTGCCTGGCAGAAAGGTTGGACTGGATGGCCCGTGGGGTCCCCTCCAACTCTAGGAATCTATGAGTCCCCTAGGGGAGAGAGGGCTGGTTATAAATAAATTATTATTATTATTATTATTATTATTATTATTATTATTATTATTACCTTGTAGCCTGCTAATGTCTATGAAGCTGGTTGTCAGTTTTTTGGGAGGGATCGGATGGTGTCTTCCTGCCTGGCAAAAAGATGTCGGACTGGATGGCCTGCGGTTCTCCTCCAACTCTAGGATTCATGACCTTATTTATAGCCCTGCTAATGTCTATGAAGCTGAATGGCCATCCGTTGGGAGGGATCACATGGTGTCTTCCTGCCTGGCAGAAAGGTTGGACTGGATGGCCTTTGGGGTCCCTTCCAACTCTATGATTCATTTAAGTCTAGAATGCAGACCCAGCAAATGCCAGATTTTCCAGGTGGATTTCATCTGGTCTCTCCCTTAGCAATGTTACGAATTGTGGGACTAACGGGGGAAAACCATTTGGAGAACTCTTGTTTGGAGGGGAATAGGGATTTTCTCCCCTGTAGCTACTTCCTTTGTGCAAAGAATGGGCCTCAATCTTGGGCTCCTGAGGCTGCCTTTGCAGTTCTGATCCTCTCCAATGCCTTGGACAAGATCTTTTCAACGTGCAGCCTTCGAGGGATTTGGGAGTCCAGCTCCCAGAATTCCTGACCATTAGACAAGCTGGTAAAAGGGGCTTCTGGGAGTCGGAGTCGCAAATGTATGGAGCGCCACAGGTCAAAGAGGCCTGCCTTAAAACATCCTTTTTCTGTCCCCCGTAAACAAAGAAACGAACTCTCCGAAAAGCCTCTGGATTGGCAATCCTTGGGTACAGATCGCGCAGACACCCACAATCATGGTGCCTGTGCAAAAGACACCGAATTTCATAAATACGATCCAGCTTTGCTCCACCGCAGGTGTCCACTCCTTAAGAACTCTTAGGAAGTATCTAGGGAGAGAAAATTCAACCCAATTTGAAGGCAGCTGCCTCTTACCTTGATGAAGCCAAACTGGTGAGTATGCCAGGTCTCTGCCGAGAGGGGGTACGTGTCGTAAAGGATTCCTGTAGTGGGTAAGAAGATAATACTATAATAATAATCTATATAAATAAAAATGTAATGTTCGTTTGTGGGATTAACATAACTCAAAAACCACTTGACGAATTGACACGAAATTTGGACACCAACACTCCTAACAGACCAACGAGTTACCATCACTCATAACCCCTCCCCCAAAAGTGGAAAGGACTTTAAACCCCCCCCCCAAAATGCAAAATGATGAAAAACTAAATGACAATACAGAAAAGAGGGAGAGAGAAAGAGGGAAGGAAGGAAGGAGAGAGGGAGAAAGAGGGAGGAAAGTAAGAGAAAGAGGAGAGAAGAAAAAGGAAGAAAAGAAAAGGAAGAAAGGAAGGAAGGAAGAAGAGGAAGAGAGGAAGGAAGGAAAAAGGAGGAAGGAAGGAAGGAAGGAGGAAAAGAAGGAGAAAGAAAGAGAGAGAGAAAGAAGGAAGGAAGAAGAAGGAAGGAAGAGGAAGGAAGGAAGAAAGGGGAAAAGGAAGGAAGGAAAAAGGAGGGGAGGAAGGAAAGGAAGGTAGAGAAGGAAGAGGGAGAAGAAAAAAGAAGGGAGGAAGAGGAAAGGAGCGAAGGAAGGAGAGAAAAAAAGAAGAGAAAAAGGGAGGGAACGTAGGCCACAGCAACGTGTGGCCGGTACAGCTATTATTATTATTATTATTATTATTATTATTATTATTATTATTCGCCAATACATCACACAGTCCTAGACACTTGGGAAGTGTCCGACGTGTGATCCAACACAACAGCCAGCAGAGTGTCTGTTGTGGACTCATTTTGTTGTGTTTCAAATAATAATAATCTATACACATAATAAAAGTGAAAATATGTGTGTGGCTGGGTGTCCACTTAAACAGACAAGCTCCTGCTTCCATGAATGGCTATAACTCCCGCTGCTCAGGAGACACCAAAGGCCCTCCTTCCAATGACATTGCAGGTTATAGAGAGCGCCATGAACATGCCCAAGAGCCCTGCCAATGTCCTCCACAAATACTATACTGCCCACCACTCAAGTGAAGGCTTTGACACAGGGATTTCATCCTACATTTTATATGTTTCCTCCACCACAGACATCCCAGTGTTCCTTACTCTCTCCAATGGTGTGGATTTTGCATGACCTGCCCACCGCCTCTCCCTTAACCCTTTGCTATTCTTTTCTAAGGCACACAGCAAACAGAGGAATTGATCAGCAACTGAACATACTAGAGAGGTTCGGAGAGAATTTACCATGAATTCTAGGAGTTGTAGGTACTGGGATGTATAGTTCACCTGCAATCTAAGAGCATTCTGAACACCAGCAACAATGAATCTGGAATTAACTTGATTCACAGAACCCCCATGACCAACAAAGCATACTGGATATCTTTGGAGGGATTTATAGGAGTTGTAGTTCACCCTACATCCACAGCGCACTCTGAACCCAAACAATAATGGATCGGGACCAAACTTGGCATGCATATCCAATAGGCCCAAATTTGAATACTGGTGGGTTTTGAGGGATTTGAAAATTGACTTTTTCAAATAACCTGGGCAACGCCAGGTACCCAAGATGATGATGATGATGATGATGATGATGATGATGATGATGATGATGATTATTTATGTGAAGGGATTCAGGGCAGTTTCCAGCAGACATTCAATGCCAACAAGAAGACATATAAACAAATTACATTAAAATAGAACACATCAAACAATATAAAACTCCTAACTTTAAACTTAATTTCAGGCAAAAATTAATCAAATAATAACTTAAATAGTACATAGTTTACATTTATCACAGGATAAAAAATCTAAAACAAACAACTAAAACCCTATAGAGAGATAGGATGGTTTTCAACAACCAACAGGCTGAAATCAATCCCATTATCTAGACAGGATTTAACATAGCTAGACAAGGATGTATATTGAGATGTGTTAGTCTCCCGCCTCTCAGTATGCCAGAGTGCATAGGAGAGTTTTTAGCCATTTTTTTAAAGGTGAGGAGAGACAGGGCAGTCTTTAGTTCTTTCAGGAGGGAGGTCCAGAGGTGGGGTTCAACCATGGAGAAGACCCCCCTCTCGTTCTCACCAGCCAGGCTTGAGACAGACGTAGGACTGAGAGAAGGGCCTCTTTTACAGATAGCAAAGCTTGAGCTGGTTTGTATACAGAGATGAGGTTTTGCAAATAGTCTGGGCCTGAATCATTTAGGGCTTTATAGGTAATGACCAGTAATTTGTATCTATCCCAGAAGCGGATGGGAAGCCAGTGGAGCTGCCGTAACATGGGAGTCGTTCTCTCATGATACGATGCTCCAGTTAGTAACCTAGCTGCCGATCTCTGAACTAGTTGCAGCTTCCGAACTGTCTTCAAAGGCAGCCCCATGTAGAGAGCATTGCAGTAGTCTAGACAGGAAGTAACCGCGATTGGTGGGGACGAGAGACAGGGCCTTCTCGGTGATTGCTCCCCGGCTATGGAACTCCCTTCCTTGTGAGATCAGGTCGCCCCCTCCCTTCTGTCCTTTAGAAGGATGGTAAAAACTTGGCTGTGGGATCAAGCTTTCGGGTCAGGGCAATGAAGCGACAATGGGAAAGATGACAGGGCCAATTGGATTTGATGCGGATGGCTAGGACGGTTTTAAATTGTGTTATTTTAAATGGTGTATTTTAATATTTAGATAAATGTTTTTTAATGTTTATGTATTGTATCCAGGCATTGAATGTTTGCCATGTATATGTTGTGCTCCGCTCTGAGTCCCCTTCGGGGTGAGAAGGGCGGAATATAAGTGTTTTAAATAATAAATAATAATAAATAACCAAGGCATGGACCACCATGGCCAGATCAGGCGTCTCAGGTACAGGCACAGCTGGTGCACAAGTTTTAACTGTGTGAAAGCAGTCTTGGCAAATGTTGACATCTGAGGTTCTAGGGCAGTGGTTCTCAACCTGGGGTCCCCAGATGTTTTTGGCCTTCAACTCCCAAAATCCTAACAGCTGGTAAACTGGCTGGGATTTCTGGGAGTTGTAGGCCAAAAATATCTGGGGACCCCAGGTTGAGAACCACTGTTCTAGGGTCAGTGATGAGTCCAGGATCACCCTCAGACTGTGGACCTGAGTTTTCAGAGGGAGTGTGACCCTGCCCAGCATAGATTGTAATCCCACACCTTGATCCGCCTTCTGACTGACGAGGAGTACCTCTGTTTTGTCTGGATTTGTCTTCAGCATATTAGCCTTCATCCATTCCATTACCGATGACAGGCACTGGTTCAGGGGTAAGACGGCATCCTTGGTATTCAGTGGAAAGGAGTAATAGAGTGGGGTGTCATCTGCGTAAATTTGACACCGAACTCCAACACTCTGGATTATCTCTCCCAGCGGTTTCATATAAATGTTGAATAGCATGGGGGGCAGAGTGGAACCCTGAGGGACATCACAGTTCACCCACCAGGGAGTTGAACAGGAGTCCCCCAGCAACACCATCTGGGTCCGACTCTCCAGGTAGGAGCGGAGGCACTGTAAATCAGTGCCTCTCTGCCATATCCTGGAGAGACAGCCAAGAAGGATACCATGATTGATGGTATCAAAAGCCACTGAGAGGTCCAGGAGGTCTAGAAGGGACACACTCCCCCCATCTACCTCTCTTCGTAGATCATCCACCAAGGCGATCAATGCCGTCTCTGTCCCATACCCAGGCCTGAAACCAGATTGAGACGGATCCAACTTTTAGGAATATCTGGCTACTCAAAATGAATTGAGATGGAGGATCATAATGTTTGACACCCCTGTAAAGCTCTGTGCATCATAACTTGCTCATTCAGGAGTGGCGACTCCAGCAGAATAGCTTCGAAAAAAAGGAAACCTGGACTATGGGTAGTTGGTGGGTTTGCGCAGCTAACCAGGGATTCAATTATGAGAAACCATAACGTGGTGGGGCTTTGCTGCCACATCAAAGGCCCCTCCATTACGGCCGCCGCATACAACATGCAAACCAACTGTCGCTCTGGGCCAGAGTGAAGAGAGGGGAGGCCAAGGGACCGTTCCATCTTGTCTCCTGGATATGCCATCAGCTGGAGACCCCTCTCCCGAGCACCAACTGTTGCTCTGGGCCAGAGTGAAGAGAGAGGGGGCCAGGGGACAGTTCCACCTTGTCTCCTGCGCCATTCTAATAATATAATATAATATAATATAATATATTGCACATATATAATATTTGTAATATTATAATGTAATGTAATATAAGATATTATAATTATATATTTATATTACATGTAATATTACTAATAATATTACGATATGGTATGGTGCAATATAGCAATGTTTAATGCTGATATTGTACTATGCTAATAATATAATATATTGTATGTAATATATACCTTGAAAGCTGCTCTGAGTCCCCTTCGGGGTGAGAAGGGCGGCATATAAATGTTGTAAATCAATAAATAAATATATAAACCCAGTGGTCTTCTTACCGTCAAAATGTTCAGAGGGCAACGTCGGGACAACGTCTTCCCACAATCCTTTCAGAGGGACGACCTTAGACAAGCAAAGGGAGAATCAATGAGTGACCAGGCACTGACCCTTACTCGGGAACTCAGAGGAGCGGGTTGCAAATTAACCCAAGTGGGTTGCCCAACATGAACTGCGCCACACTTTGCTTCCCAAATACTTCTGTTAAAAACGACCCCAAGGCACTGACTGAAGGCTTGTTGACGACATCCCATTGGCACCGCAATCTGGACCTCAAACCGGATGCAGCAATCATTAGAAAGGGGATGGTTCTTGTTGTAAAGAGTGTCCCTGGGTGGATCTCCACCATCAGAGGAATGCCGTTTAGCATCTCTGTGGCTGCCGTTATGTAATATCACATGAAGGCACCAGCAAAAAGTACTGGAGGTCTTTGGGGGAAAATTCACCTTGATTTGGGGGAGTTGTAGTTCATCTACATCCAGAGAGCACTGTGAACCCAAACGCCAATGAATCTGGACCAAATCTGGCACATGTATCTGATATGCCAAAATTTGACTACTGGAGGGGTTTGCGGGGAACAGACCTTCCTTTCTGAGAGTTGTAGTTCACTCACAACCAGAGTAACTGTGACCTACGCCGCTGATGGACCTGGACCAAACTTGGCACACAGAACCCCCATGACTAACCCAACTTACTGGAGGCTTTTGAGGGGACTGACTCACCAGTGGGAGTTATAGTTCACCCTATAGCCAGAGAGCACACTGAACCCCACCATGATGCATCCAGAAGAAACTTGCCCAACGTAACAAACTTTAAGCACTGGTGGAGTTTTTCAGGGTTAACCTGGCATGATGGGAGTTGTAGTTCACCCACAATCGCATATACTCTGTACAATTAAAATCTGACTTTTTCAAATAACTCTGGCAATGCCAGGGACCCAAGCAAGTATTAAAATAAAACACAAGACAAAAATCACACAAAGCATAATAATGCCCAGAAATAAGATATAAATAAATATTAAGCATTAAAACATTTAAAATTAATTACAATTATTGTGGACTCATCAATTCATAGTATATTTTGCTAGATTCTTTTCATTATGAGGAAGAACCCCAATTTGAAGGTCAAACAGTTCTTCTTTGTGTATAAACTGAACAAGATGTCCCCCACAATTCATGGTTTTGGGGTGCCGACCCCTCCGAAAAGACCAAAACAGGTGTGGAAGAATATGTTCATTTTACAGGGCTGTGGATCTATAAATCAATGGGTTCAACTGGCTATTCAGGCAGGACTCTAACTGGGTGAGTTTGAGCTCAGTTATCATGTATTTGGGCTGCTTTGAAAACCTGGCAGAGGGATATCTTGGCCGAATGGGTTTTGCTGTACCATTATTACCCAAACCCGACTGCGTTGTTTACCAAAGATGCAATGCGGAACAACACAGAGGGAGGAAAATAGGGGTGGTGTTGAAGTCTATGGAGCTCATACCTTGTGAGGCTGCGTTTTGGCCCATTCCTGGAGCCGCTGAAACACCCCTTCATTGCACTCAATGATCCAGTGCTCCTCGATGTCGAACGACTCAATTTTGGTGGCAGCAATAGCCATGCCAAAGCCCACCTCCAAGACCCGGCCACCTGGGGAAACATATCCCTTATTTATGTATTTATTGTGTCAGAAGTTAACTGAGAATAGTTATAATGTATAGAAAAACCACAAACAAAGTCAAAAACTTGGCATTATACTAAATTTCCTTTGGCCAGAAGCTGGCCACTTGGAGGGCCTCTGCTGTGGCTGTAAGAAGGTCCTCCATTGTGCATGTGGTGAGGCTCAGACTGCAGTGTAGTAAGTGGTCTTGGTTTGCTCTTCTCCACACTCGCATGTCGCGGACTCCACTTTGTCGTCCCATTTCCTAAGGTTGGCTCTGCATCTCATGGAGCGCAGTCTGTTCAGTGCCTTCCAAGTCGCCCAGTCTTGTGTGTGCCCAGGAGGGAGTCTCTGATCCAGTCTCAGCCACTGGTTGAGGTTTTAGCCTGCCATTTTTGGACTCTTGCTTGCTTAGTGTTCCTGCGAATATCTCTGTGGATATTACAAGGAGATTTCTTGATTCAAGGTGTTGGCTTGCTGGCTGATATCCAGAGATAGCCAGAGATGTCAATGTGTTGGTCCTTTCATTATTGGCTGCTACTTCCCAATGGATATCAGGTGCTGCGCTACCAACTAAATGGTATAATTTCTTCAGCAATATTGGGCATAGACATCTTGTGATAATGTGGCATATCTCATTAACAGCCACATCCACTGTTTATACATGGTGAGATGTATTTCATACTGGGCATGTGTATTCAACAGCAGAATATGTGCTTGCTCCATCAAGGTTTAGCATTTACACAAATGATGAGCCACTGCCAGAA
Source organism: Anolis sagrei ordinatus (assembly GCF_025583915.1). NCBI lineage: Eukaryota > Metazoa > Chordata > Lepidosauria > Squamata > Anolidae > Anolis > Anolis sagrei. Next base: position 56,931,826 of record NW_026847771.1, read on the forward strand.
GGGACAGAGCATTTAATCTATGCTTACGATCATGCCATCACCGCTCAAGCAGAGAGCTTTGAAATGATTGAAAAGAAGCTCTCCAAAGCTTTAGGTGCTCTTACTACCTATTACAGGGGAAAACAGCTGACTCCTAATCCATCTAAAATACAGATGTGTGCTTTTCAACTTAAGAACAGACAAGCATCTTGAGTTCTGAGGATTACCTGGGAAGGAATCCCACAGGAGCAACGCAGCACACCAAAATGCCTGGGAGTTACTCTGGACCGTGCTCTGACTTATAAGAAGCACTGCTTGAATACCAAGCAAAAAGTGGATGCTAGAAATAATATTGTATGAAAGCTGACTGGCACAACCTGGGGATCACAACTAGACACAGTGAAGACATCTGCCCTTGTGCTTTGCTACTCTTCTGCTGAACATATTCCTGGCATAGAAACGTCCCTCCAGTCCAACCCCTTTCCAACAGGCAGGGAGACACAATTTGAGCCCTCTCAACAGACAGCCATCCACCAACTACTTAAAAATCAGCATTTGGTAAGTCCTCCAGACTGATTGCTATCCAATTCCACAGTATCAGATGCAACTCTGTAATTTATCACAGAGTTACATCAGAATACAATTCTATTGTATGGTGGGACTAGAAGTCAGAGTTGGAAGAAACCTCGTGGGCCACCCTGTCCAACCCCATTCTGCCAAGAAGCAGGGAAATCGCATTCAGAGCACCCTCAACAGATGGCCGTCCAGCCTCTGTTTAAAAGCCTCCAAAGAAGGAACCTCCACCACACTCCGGGGCTGAGAGTTCCACTGCTGAACAGCTCTCATATTTAGGAAGTTGTATTTGTCTTGTTTCATTCCTTTCCTTCTGTATTAAATGAGATCTTTCTGCCTGGAAAAGTCAGATTCAAAACCACTTTTAAAAACCCATCTTAGAAAAACAAAATAACTCCAGTTGAGGACTTTGACACATAGCTGTCAGAAGGAATGCCTGAACCTTGAAGGGGAACCACAAGTGTTGACAAAGGGACAGATGCCACTGTCTCTTAACTCTTCACTCTTCTTAATGTCGCAAGATCCTCAAATATTGTCCCACATTCCTAGCTCTCTGGATGGGAACCATTTGACCAACAAAATAATCAAGGTCGTCAACAACAATGTTGTTACTTCCTGGGTCTAGTACCAAAATGAATCCAGGAAGGAACAACCACAGTATTTTCCATTGTGTTGCTGAGGACAAAGTGGGGGGGGGGGGTAGAACTGAAGGGAAAGGAAGAGAAACCAGGACATTTAAAAAGTAGCCAATAAAGTGGGACTGCAGAAAATCAATTGGAATTGATTTTGCCAAACTGGGACACTTGGAAGTTATGTTGCCAGCATAGGGAGACCCAATAGATCAGGTCCTCAAACTAAGGCCCGGGGGCCAGATGTGGCCCTCCAAGGTCATTTACCCGGCCCTCGCTCAGGGTCAACCTAACTCTGAAATGACTTGAAAGCACACAACAAGAACAACAATCCTATCTCATCAGCCAAAAGCAGGCCCACACTTCCCATTGAAATACTAATAATTTTATATTTTAAAAAATTGATCTTCATTTTAATTATTTATTGTTTTTAAGTGTTTTTGCACTTCAAATGAGATACGTGCAGTGTGCATAGGAATTCATTCATGTTTTTTTTCAAATTATAATCTGGCCCTCCAACCGCTTGAGGGACTGTGACCTGGCCCTCTGTTTAAAAAGTTTGAGGACCTCTGCAATAGATCAATGCAATTTACACCAATGTTGTCTTATGTGTATGTTGAACTTAACTGAATTATATGAAAGTGTAGATGGGGCCTGAGCAGGCTCCGTTTCTTGTGCGTCAAAAGAATCGATCTTGGAGGTTTATACAAGAAGGGTTAGGGCTTTCTGTCACAGGATTTGTTTGCCATGGCTCTCAAAGACCATAACAGGTGCAAACAGGGAGCCGACAGGGCCGACCGTACCTTTTGAAGCAGCCACGGTGGCCAGGGAGTGCATGTAAGGGGTCTCCCAGCGCTCCATGACCGGCTTCCCCAGGATCTCCAAGTGGGTGTCCGTTGAATCATAGCCAGCACCGGCAGCTTTCCATGAAGCCTTGCAATCCTCTCCTTCCCGAAAGATCGGAGTGGCAAGTCCAGCGGTGGAAGCCATGCCTAGAGTTTGAAGGAAAGAGTTGGACAGAGAGAAGGGAAAGCCGTTAGAGTAGGAGGACTGCCAGAAAAGAAGAAGCTCTCGGCCTCTAAGTGGGATTTAAATAGACACAAGGGGCATACCAAGGGGGTGTTGTGTGTGCAGAAACAGCTGAGTCTGCACATGAGAAAGGGGCTCGCCAAGTTTGGATCTGGCGCTGGAGACACCTGCTGGAGGAACAGATTAATTACGGGTTGTTGTGAGTTTTCCAGGCTGTATGGCCATGTTCCAGAAGCATTCTCTCCTGATGTTTCGCCTGCATCTATGGCCGGTATCCTCAGAGGTTGTGAGGTTAATTACGTTGTGAGATTAATTATGCTTTAACAAAGCTGCCAACAAGACACCATGCTATAAATTCCTTATCCTTACCACCCCCTTTTCCTCAGCTAGAATTCCTCAGCATTAGAAGGATGGTGAAGAATGGCCGGAGAAACGCCAATTTTCAATGTCTCAAGGCAATGGAAGCTTGGCTGTGGGGATACCTTTAATCGTTTCATAATATTATTAATAATAATAAGTTCAATAGTTTAATAATAATAATAATTTCAGATTACAGGCGCTGTCTTCATAGCCCTCTCAGCAGCTTATGATACTGTAAACCATCGCCTCCTCCTGAGAAAAATGTGTAATATCACAAAGGACTACCACCTCACCTTCATAGGAAATCTGCTACAAAACAGGAGCTTTTTTGTTGAGTTCCAGGGCCAGAAATGCAGATGGCAAAGACTGAAGAACCCCCTGCCTCAGGGGAGAATGCTTTTTTCCATCAGTGTTCAACAGTGTTCAACATGTAGACCAGGGGTCCTCAAACTAAGGCCTGGGGGCCGGATACGGCCCTCCAAGGTATTTTACCCGGCCCTCGCTCAGGGTCAACCTAAGTCTGAAATGACTTGAAAGCACATAACAACAACAATTCTATCTCATCAGCTGAAAGCAGGCCCACACTTCCCATTGAAATACTAATAATTTTATATTTGTTAAAATTGTTCTTCATTTTAATTATTGTATTGTTTTTAAGTGTTTTTTCCACTACAAATAAAATATGTGCAGTGTGCATAGGAATTCATTCACGTTTTCTTCAAATTATAATCTGGCCCTCCAACAGTTTGAGGGACTGTGACCTGGCCCTCTGTTTAAAAAGTTTGCGGACCTCTGATATAGACAAATGATCAGCCACTGCCTGAAGGAACAGAGCATTTCATCTATGCTGATTATCGTGTCCTCACCGCCCAAGTAGAGAGCTTTGAAATGGTGGAACAGAAGCGCTCTGAACCTTTAGGGGCTCTTACTGCCTATTACAGGGAACACCAGCTGATTCCTAAACCATCTAAAATGGAGACATGTGCTTTTCACCTTAAGAACAGACAAACATCTCAAGCTCTGAGGATGACCTGGGAAGGAATCCCACTGGAGCATTGCAGCACACCAAAATGCCTGAGAGTCACTCTGGACCGTGCTCTGACTTACAAGAAGCACTTCTTGAACAACAAACAAAATGTGGGTGCTAGAAATAACATCATATGAAAGCTGACTGGCACAACCTGGAGATCACAAGCAGACACAGCGAAGACATCTGCCCTTGTGCTTTGCTACTCTACTGATAAATATACAAGCCCAGTGTGGAACACATCTCACCACGTTAAAACAGTGGATGTGGCTCTTAATGAGATATGCCACATTATCACAGGATGCCTATGACCAACATCGCTAGAGAAATTATACTGCTGGTATTGCACCATCTGACATCTGTCAGGAAGTAGCAGCATGTAATGAAAGTACCAAGGCAGTGGCATATCCTCTGTTCAGATATCAGTCAGCACGCCCATGCCTTAAATCAAGGAATAGCTTTCTAAGACCTAGAGAGATATGAGCAGGAACAGCGCAGCACACGAGAGTCCAAAAGTGGCAGGCTAAAACCCAGAAGCTGTTCAGGTCCTGAACCCGTGCTTGGCTGCTATGATGGTCTGGATGAGGGTGAACAAGCTAAAACTGAATCCAGACAAGACAGAGGTCCTCCTGGTCGGTCATAAGACCAAAAAGGGTATAGGGTTACAGCCTGTGTTGGCCTCTACAAACACAGGTTCGCAGCTTGGAGTTCTCCTAGACTCATTGCTGAGTTTGGAACCTCAGGTTTCAGCAGTGGCCAGGGGAGCTTTTGCACAATTACAACTTGTGTGCCAGCTGCGCCCACACCTTGGGTTGCCTTTGAAGATGGCCCAGAAGCTTCAATTATTCCAACAGGTGGCAGCCAGATTTCTAACTGGGGCAGCATACAAGGAGCATACTACTTTGTTACGTCAGCTGCACTGGTTGCCAATCTGCTACCAAGCCCAATTCAAAGTTCTAGTTTTGGCCTAAAAAGCTCTATATGGTTCTGGTCCAACTTACCTGTCCGAACGCATCTCCCTCTATGAGCCTACAAGAGCTTTAAGATTGGCTGGGAAGGCCCTGCTCTCTGTCCCAACCTCTTCACAAGTGCGATTGGTTGGGACGATAGACAGGGCCTTCTCAGTGGTGGCCCCTCGGCTGTGAAACTCCCTCCCCAGTGACATCAGACAGGCCCCATCCCTCCTGGTTTTTAGAAAAAAAAACTTAAGACCTGGCTATTCTTGCAGACGTTTGGTGAATAGGAAACTACAGAATGAGACTTATAACTACTTGAATAATGGACTATGGATTATGGAAAACAATTTAGATGTGAGATTATGACTCGGCATCTTATATGATTTTAATCTGTTTAATTGATTGATATGTGCTTTAATTGCTTCTAGGTGTAGATTGTCTATATTTTGATGAGATGTGTTTATTGTTTACCTGTGTGGCATTAAATTGAGTCCCCTCTGGGGTAGAGAAAGGCGGGGTAGAAATGAAGTAAATAAAAAAAATAAACCTCAATGAGAAACTCCCTCCTGGGCACACAGAAGGCTGGGCGACTTGGAAGGCACTGAACAGACTGCGCTCTGGCACCATGAGATGCAGAGCCAACCTTAAGAAATGGGGCTACAAAGTGGAGTCCATGACATGTGAGTGTGGAGAAGAGCAAACCACAGTCCACCTACTGCAAGCAGCCTGAGCCCTGCCACATGCACAATGGAGGACCTTCTCACAGAAACACCAGAGGCAGTCCAAGTGGCCAGCTTCTCTGGTCAAAGGACATTTAGTATAATGCCAAGTTTTTAACTGTTTTTATACATTAAAACTGTAGTCTCAATTCATTTCTGACACAATAAATAAATAAATAAACAAGCTAGATATCTTTTGGCAGCATTAGGAGGATAGTGAAGAACGGCAAGAGAAACATTGACTTTCAGTGTCACAAGGCAATAGAAGTCTGGCTGTGAGGTCACCTTCAATGGTTTAATAATAATAATAATAATAATAATAATTTTAATGCTAATAATAGGGAACATAGTAAAGTCCTTGCTAAAACTAGTTTCCTTCAAGCTAAACTAATATGGTTCTGATTCAGATGAAATGAAAGACCACAATTCCCTGTGTAAACCTACCAGAGCTTTAAGATTGGCAAGCTGAAGGCTTCATCTTGAGAAACAAAGTTTTCTTGGTGACTGCTCCTTCGTTTTAGGACGCCCTTCCATGAGAGGCCGAAAAGGTGACTAGAAAACCAACCAACACTAATTTCAGTACCACCATCTAAAAAAAAAGAAAACCTTTATTTATTTATTATCGTAGGTATCCAGCGATCCCCGGGGTTTTGCAGGGATGCAAAATGAAAAATAGTATGTGCTTTGTGTTGGATTTTAAAAATGGTCCCATTAGGAATACACATGGCTTCCTGGCAATAGGATACACACAGGAACTACAACTCCCATCCTCCAGGGTCAACCCCCCAAAAAAACAACAGTATGTAAAGTTGGTCATGGTGGGTCTGTGTGCCACGTTCTGGGTTTTAGCGTGCCACTTTTGGACTCTCGCTTGCTGAGGTGTTCCTGTGAGTATCTCTGTAGATCTTAGAAAACTATTTCTTGATTGAAGGTGTAGGCGTGCTGGCTGATATCCGAGCAGAGGATGGGCCGGAGATGTCACTGCTGTTGTCATTTCATTGTTAGCTGCTACTTCCCGGTGGATTCAGTTGGTTCAGTACCTAAACAGTATAATTTCTCCAATGGTGTAGGGCGTAGACATCCTGTGATAATGCGGCATGTCTCATTAAGAGCCGCATCCACTGTTTTAACGTGGTGAGTTGTATTCCACACTAGGCATGCATATTCAGCAGCAGAGTAGCAAAGTGCAAGGACAGATGTCTTCACTGAGTCTGGTTTTGATCCCCAGGTTGTGCCAGTCAGTGTTCGTACGATATTATTTCTTGCATCCACTTTCTGCTTGATAGCCAAGCAGTGCTTCTTGTAAGTCAGAGCACGGTCCAGAGTGACTCCCAGGCATTTGGGTGCACTGCAATGCTCCAGTGGGATTCCTTCCCAGGTCATCCTCAGGGCTTGAGGTGCTTGTCTGTTCTTAAGGTGAAAAGCACACGTCTGTGTTTTAGATAGATTAGAAGTCCGCTGGTTTTCCCTGTAATAGGCAGTAAGAGCTCCTAAAGCTTCAGAGAGCTTCTGTTCAACCATTTCAGAGCTCCCTGCTTGGGCAGTGATGGCATGATCGTCAGCATAGATGAAACACTCTATCCCTTCTGGCAGTATCTGATCATTTGTGTAAATATTACACATTGATGGAGCAAGTTTTTAAGGTACTCATTATGCACAGAGCATTTATATATATATAGCTAGATTAATATTGTTACATTACAATCTATATATATATAAATGCTCTGTTCGTAATGAGTACCTTAAATTAGGGAAATTACACCAAATTTGACACCAAAAGGTCTCACAACACAAGGAGTGACCATCACTCAAAAAATTATGATTTTGTCATTTGGGGGTTGTAGTAGCTGGGATTTATAGTTCACCTATAATCAAAGAGCATTCTGAACTCCACCAATGATGGAATTGAACCAAACTTGGCACACAGGACTCCCCTGACCAACAGAAAACACTAGAAGGGTTTGGTGGACATTGACCTTGTGTTTTGGAGTTGTAGTTCACCTACATCCAGAGAGCACTGTGGTCTCAAACAATGATTGATCTGGACCAAACTTGGCACACTTCATATGCCCAAATAGGAACACAGATGCAGTTTGGGGAAAATAGACCTTGACGTTTGGGAGATGCAGTTGCTGGGATTTATAGTTCACCTACAATCAAAGAGCATGCTGAACCCACCAACTACAGAACTGGGGCAAACTTCCCACACAGAACCCCCATGACCAACAGAAAATACTGTGTTTTCTGGTGGTCTTTGGTGAGCCTTCTGACACCTCCCTGGTGACCCCCCCCCCCGGGGTCTTGACTTCCCAGGTTGAGAAATGCTGCCTTAAGGCGATCCAGTCCAACTCCCTTCACCAGGGCAAGAAAACATAATCAAAGCCCTCCTGACAAAGGGCCATTCAGCCATTCACACACACATATATATGTATATGACAGATGCAGTATCCTAGATTTGAAAGGGACCCCTAAAGAAGGACAATGATATGTTGCATGTTCCAGAGCTGGCAAATCAGACAATCTTCACATCAACACTGGCAAATAAACAGTAAGAAATACTGTTTACCCACAAGGAGAAAGATATTACATATATTAGAAAGCAACACTTTCTCATTATTTCATTTTCCAGATCAGCCCACAATACAACAATAAAACAATAGCGACAATAGTACAACAATAAATAAAGTTTATAAACAGAAAATAGCAATAAACATTAACAATAACACAACGACGTTTAAAACCTATGGCAGGCCAAATGTACTAATTAAAATTTTAAAAAAATAATGCTGGGCGTGACCAGGTGACATATAAACAGGATAGAAATTTTGGAGAGGGATAGAGCATGTAGACAATCCTAGATCACTAATAAGTGCATTTTGGGACATGATGCTGGGAGTTTCCTATTCTGGGAAGGCACACTGGAACAACCACGTTTTCAGGCTCCTCCTAAAGGCTGCCAACGTTGCAGCATGTCTGATGTCCTTGGGGAGTGAGTTCCAGAGTCGAGGGGCCACCACGAGAAGGCCCTGTCCCTTGTCCCCGCCAATCACGCTTGCGATATCATAGATTTGAAAGGGGCCCCTAAAGAAGGACAATGATATGTTGCATGTTCCAGAGTAGGCAAACCAGACGATCTTCACATCAACACTGGCAAAGAAACAATAAGAAATACTGTTTACCCACAAGGAGAAAGAAATTACATATATTAGAAACCAACACTTTCTCATTACTTTATTTTCCAGATCACCAGACTGGGCCACAGCAACGCATGACAGGGGACCGCTAGTGTCATTATATTTAGCAAGGACTGACATAGCTTAGGCCCCATTTTGTAGTATAACCCATCCTCCCTCGCTCAAAAAGCGTTTCAAGAACCCTGCAGGAGTGAGCATGAGCCACTCACTCTGACTTTCCAAAAACTACACTTCCCGTGAGCGCCCACCAAGCTAGTGATGACGCACTTCCGGGTGCGTTGCCTGCATCCTCTCCTTGAAGCGCTCCTTGCCTCAGTCTTCCTCTGAGCATGCGCAGTCGTACCCTTCACACACGATACCGTCTTTCCTCGCCGGCCCATTCTTTATAGCGCGGAAAACCCCGTAGGTGGCGGTTAGCCAATGAGAGGAGAGAACAAGAAGGGGGCGGGGTAGACGAGGAGGAGGGGCGAACCGCCTCGCGCACGCGCAGGCGCACTCCCACAGCGGCGGTTGGTGCCTGAGGAGGGAAAGGTAGCGCTGGGGAAGTGTTGCGCATGCGCTTGCGCCTGCGCGCCGCGGCCTCCCCCCTCCGCCTCGTCGCCGGCGCTCTCTTCTGTGAGGTAAAAAAAAAAAGGAGCGAGGCGGCAGGAAGAAGCGTCGCCTGAGGGAAACCGTTTTGTCTCCCGCGAGCGGAGGAGGGGCCCCAGGCCGGGGCCGCCAACATGAACAGCGTCGGGGGCGCCGACGAGATCGGGTGAGACCTGAGGAAGGGAACACCGAGGGGGAAAAGAGTCCCGAAAAAGGGGAGAGAAAGGCGGGCGGGGGGGGGGGGGGGGGGGGGGGGGGGAGGTCACGGTGGGCAGGAGGGGTAACGTGGGCAGCGCGTGGCCAAGGGCTGCATCCTCGGGGGGGGGGGGGGGAATGCAAATGGAGGAAAGGGCACCAGAGATCAGATCCTGGGATATAGGGCATGTCTGGAAGGGCCCTTAGTAGGCCACTTAGCCAACACTGTCATGCTGCAGCGAAAAGGGCCAATACGATTCCAAGCTGCATCCATAGGCTCTGCATTGAAGGAAGTCTCAGGGCCCTTCCACACTGCCCTTTGTCTCGGGATCTGATCCCAGATTATCTGCTTTAAACTAGAATATATGAGGCCCCTTCCACACAGCTAAATAAAACCCCATATTTTTTGCTTTGAACTGGGATATATTTATTTATTTGTAGTATTTGTATACCGCTTTTCTCACCCGGAGGGGGACACAAAGCGGTTATTATTATTATTATTAAACTTTATTTGTACCCCGCTAGCATCTCCCGAAGGACTCGATGCGGCTTACAAAGGCCAAGGCCTCAACACACAATATAACAATACAAAACCTAGGCAAATTAAAAACAATTAAAGCAATATAAACAACAAGCAATAAACAATACACCTAAGACACAATAAAACTGGGCCGGGCCAGAGTAATGGGTACAGGATTAAAAGTGCTGATGTGACAGGTGGTATATAAGGCATTATAGGGCAAGTGCAGTGTGTGGTGTGCAGCAATCTTAGTTCATAGTAAAGTGCTTATGGGACTTGGTATTGGAGATTTCCTAATCTGGGAAGGCACATCGGAACAGCCAGGTCTTCAAGTTCTTTCTAAAGACTGCCAATGTAGGGGCCTGTCTAAGATCTTTGGGGAGGGTGTTCCAGAGTTGGGGGGCCACCACAGAAAAGGCCCTGTCTTGTGTCCCCACCAAACGCGCTTGCGACGCAGGCGGGATCACGAGCAGGGCCTCTCCAGATGACCGAAGTGAACGCGTGGGTTCGTAGATGGAGATGCGGTCACGCAGGTAGGATGGTCCCAAACCGTTCAGGGCTTTGTAGGTAAGCACCTGCACCTTAAATTGGGCTCGGAAATAAACGGCAGCCAGTGGAGCTCCTTGAACAGGAGGGTTGACCTCTCTCTGTAAGGAGCCCCAGTTAACATCCTGGCTGCTGCTCGTTGGACCAGTTGGAACTTCCGAGCCGTTTTCAAAGGCAGCCCCACGTAGAGCGCATTGCAGTAGTCCAATCTGGATGTGACCAAGGCATGAACCAAAATTCAATGCCAGTACAAACAATTACAGTTATACACTACAATTAGACATAAATCAATTTAAAAACAGTACATCCACAAGCAATAAAACTATGATTAAAACAGTCTCGTCCGTCGAATCGCCGTTCCAGTCATTGTCTTTCTGAAATGCTGCATACATTTACTTCTACTGCCCGAAGGCCTGGTCCCAAAACCATGATTTTATTTTTTTTCTAAAAGCCAGGAGGGAGGGAGCGGATCTTACCTTATTTGGGAGTGTGTTCCATAAGCGGGGGACCACAGCCGAGAAGGCCCTGTCTCTCGTCCCCGCCAGGCGCATCTGTGATGTTGACGGGAGCAAGAGCAGGGCCTCCCCGGATGATCTTAAATTACAAGGTGGAACATAGGAGTGGATGCGTTCGGACAAGTAAGCTGGGCCAGAACCATATAGAGCTTTATGGGTCAAAACCAGCACTTTGAATTAGGCTTGGAAATGGACTGGCAGCCAGTGGAGCTGGCGTAGCAGGGGGGTGGTATGCTCCCTGTATGCCGCCCCAGTTAGTAATCTGGCTGCCGCCCGTTGAACTAGCTGAAGTTTCCGAACCATCTTCAAAGGCAGCCCCACGTAGACCGTGTTGCAGTAATCTATTTGAGATGTAACCAGAGCGTGGACCACCGTGGCCAGATCAGACTTCCCAAGGTACGGGCATCTAGCCTCTGCATTGAAGTCTCAGGGCCCTTCCACACTGCCCTTTGTCTCGGGATCTGATCCCAAATTATCTGCTTTAAACTAGAATATATGAGACCCCTTCCACACAGCTAAATAAAATCCCATTTTTTTTTGCTTTGAACTGGGATATATGACAGTGTGGACTCAGATAACCCAATTCAAAGCAGATACTGTGGGATTTTCTGCCTTGGTATTCTAGGTTATATGGCTGTGGAAGGGCCCCTAGATTATCTGGAAGTGCAGATTTATATAATCCATTTTAAAGCAGAAAACCTAGGATCAGATCCTGGGAGCAGAATTCAAAACAATCTGAACAGATTAGAGGGATGGGCCAAAACTAACAAAATGAAGTTCAACGGTGACAAATGCAAGATACTCTACTTAGGCAGGAAAAAATGAAATGCAAAGGTACAGAATGGGGAATGCCTGACTCCAGAGCAGTACGTGTGAAAAAGATCTTGGAGTCTCGTGGCCAACAATGTCATGCAGTGGCAAAAAAACACCAGTGGGATTTTGGCCTACATAAATAGTAGTCCAGTATCTAGATCCAGGGAAGTCATGCAACCCCTCTATTCTGCCTTGGTCAGACCACATGTGGAAGACTGTATCCAATTCTTGGCACCACAGTTGAAGGGAGATGTGGACAAGCTGGAATGTGTCCAGGGAGAGCGACCAAAATGATCAAGAGTCTGAAAAACAAACCCTATGAGGAGTGGCTTAAAGAGCTGGGCATGTTTAGTTTTCAGAAGAGGAAGCTGAAAGGAGACATGATGAAGGCCATGTATAAATATGTGAGGGGAAGTCATAGGGAGGAGGGAGCAAGCTTGTTTTCTGCTGTCCTGGAGACTAGGACGCGGAACAATGACTTCAGACTATAGGAAAGGAGATTCCACCTGAACATTAGGAAGAACTTCCTGACTGTGAGAGCTGTTCAGCAGTCAAACTCACTGTCTCAGAGTGTGGTGGAGGCTTCTTTTTGGAGGCTTTTAAGCAGAGGCTGGATGGCCATTTGATCCCAGTTTTTCTGTTTATCCCAGATTATCTTGCAGTGCGTATTTATATAATCCAGTTTAAAGCAGAAATCCTGGGATCAGATTCTGGGATATAAACTTCCTTCTATACAGAGACTAGACTCCTATGGATGCAACTTGGGGCCCTTCCACGCAGCCCTATACCCAGAATGTCAAAGCAGGAAATCCCACATTATCTGAGTGTGGACTCAGATAACCCAGTTCAAAGCAGACATTGTGGGGTTTTCTGCCTTGATAATTCTGGGATATAGGACTGTGTGGAAGGGCCCTGGAATTGCATTGGCCTTTTTTGCTGCAGCATGAGACTGTTGGCTTGTGCTCAGCTTGTGGCCTAGTAAGGGCCCTTCCAGACAGGCCCTACATCATAGAATCATTGAGTTGGAAGAGACCTTGTGGGCCATCCAGTCCAACCCCCTGCAGAGGTGTGGTCTTCAAAACCTTTTGGAAACGTGACTCTTTTGGAAATCAATTGGCATTCACACTATTTGGCATAATCATAACCCTTTTGTAAAGTATGATCTTCCTGACCAGAGTTAAATACCCGTTCGAGTGAATCTTCTCTAAAGCATTCTGTTTCTTCTTCAGTCTAGAATAGAGACTTCATCAAAAAACGCCGCCCCCCCCGCCCCGCCCCCCCCCCCCAAAAAGTAGAACTTGAGAAAGTAGCTATGAGGGAAGTAGGGAACATCTTGTAGTGGAAATATATGTCATTGAATACTAAGGTTAGGGTGGTCTGAGCCATTGTGTTTCCCATCTCTATGTACATTTGTGAAAGCTGGACAGAGTATTGGATGACAGTCCTGCAAATTCCATGGATATTCCCAAAAAAAAAAAGATAAATGGGTCTGAGCAAATCGAGCCTGAACCCTCAGTTGAAGTTGACTAAACTGAGATTGTCGTACTTTGTATATATCATGAGAAGACAGGACTGATTGGAAAAAATGTCCTGTTTGGTAAGGCCGCAGGAAAAGAGGAAGGGCTATATTGCAAGTAGGTGGGCTCAGTCAAGCAAGTCATTGAGGAAAGGGGGACTGGAGATCTTTCATTCATAAACCACAAGTTGAAGGTGATCTGACAGCAGAGTTGTGGGGGTGAAGCAGAGGGAGTCCACTTGGCTCTTATTGAAGGGAGAGACACCTACAGGCTTTGATGTTGAGAGAAACAATAAAAGGGAAAGAGATGCGGGAAAAGTTGTGGTTGGGAGTGGTAAAGAGGGTTCCAGATTGCTTTCCTATATCAAATAAAGTTCCTCCATGTGCCGAGGGAGACATCAAGCAGAGTGAGGTGTGAAGATTGCCATAGTGGTGGTGGTGGAAATAGGGAGGCAAAAACAAATCCTTGCAAAGGAGTGAGGGGTTGAAGAAGGACCCATGAAAGCTGACAACATCTTAATTTCTTGATAGAAGGGAGGTGGTGGTTTTCCTTAGAGGACCTGTCTCTCTCTTTCTTAGCATCTTACCCAGTTCGTCCTGCTTTATCTAAAGCTGCTTGCTCTTTTCAGATTGTGGATGCGCTATTAGTATTGCAGAAGTTAATAAAAACAGTGGAAGGATGGGAGAATCTTCAGAGACCAGTGTCACCCCCTCTTTGCTCTTTTTTCTATGGACATGATTATTATTTGCCATACTTGTACCCCACGCTTCTCTACCCCGACGGGGGACTCAAGGCAGCTTACAATGACACAACGTCGTGCCTCAACACAATCACCTAAACATTTCAAAAATTGCAACATATTAAACAGAGTTAAAACAGATTTAAAATGTTAAAAACCTAGAAAACACGCCATTCAAGTTCATGGTCTGAGTCCGTACCAAGGTCAATTGCTCAAGGTTTCGATTAAAAAATACTGCATTGCCTTAGTTTCCAAAGGCCTGCTCACAGAGCCAGATTTTAACTCTTTTCCTAAAGGTTAATAGGACGGGAGTTGCTCTGATGTTGCTAGGGAGGGAGTTCCACAACCGAGGGGCCACCACTGAGAAGGCCCTGTCTCTCGTCCCCGTCAGCCGCACTTGTGAGGCTGGCAGAACCGAGAGCAGACCTCCCTAGAAGATCTTAATCTATGTGCTGGTTTGTAGGGAACAATACATTTGGACAGGTAGCCTGGGCCAGAACCATTTAGGGCTTTATAGGCTAAAGCCAGCACTGTGAATTGTGCTCAATATCAAACTGGCAGCCAGTGGAGCTGATACAACAGGGGAGTTGTGTGCTCCCTGAGTGCCACTCCAGTAAACAACCTGGCTGCTGCTCACTGGACCAGTTGGAGCTTCCGAACAGTCTTCAAAGGCAACCCCACGTAGAGCGCGTTGCAGTAATCTATACGGGACAAGGAACTTACTCGACTCCCAGGAACAAACCAGCAAGGCCTTCTCATCCCTTCTTGTTTGATCTCTCTGCTTCCTCCAGTCAGGGTGTACCCACGTAGCCCTCTCAGTATAAAATAGTTCCTCAGCATCAGAGGGAGGATGGTAATTACAGAAGGCTGTAGGAGTCTAGTTCAGAGTAATATATAGTAGTGTTGTCCATGTTATTAGAAGTTATGCCATTTTTTTGAGGGAAATATAGGAGTTTTTCGAGAAAGCAGAGGAAAAGAGGTTGTGTAATGATGGCAAGGAAAGCCAGTAAACTGGTTTGGGGAGGGGATATGAGTACAGGGCCAAAAGTCAGACCCCACAGAGCATTCGTGGAACAGGCTATTCTGCCATTTAGTCCAATAGCTTGCCTCCCACAGTAGCCAGCGGGCATTTTTCCTCCATGAACGGTTCGTGTGTGCTGTGTGGAGTTCCATGTATTGTGGGAAGGGGAAATTTCATACTGGTCTTTATTATTATTATTATTATTATTATTATTATTATTATTATTATTATATTTATATCCTGCTTTTTCTGTTCACAAGGAGACTTTGGAGATCTTGGGGAAAATAATGGGAGACCTTAACTACAATTAAATCCACAGGTCCTGATGTTCAGGTGAAGATTCGCCTTAATAGACGTAGTGCAGGTTAGCAACCATCTTACTAAGGCGATCCCTTGTTGTCCAAGTATGATGGCCTTCCAAGTGTAGGGTCTTGGCGGTGGATAGGTAGGTGACTGTGGAGCCCTACTCTTGACCTACATGTTCTTCTACAGTGAGGACATCAGTTTCCAGGTAGAAGGCGATCCCAGTCAGGGTTGGCTTGATGCGTCTTCCTCATGGCACATTTTTCCCTTTCACCCATTATTTGTGCCTCTTTGAATTTCACAGCACTGATGCTCATAGCTGATCTCCAGCTAGAGCACTCAAGGACAGGCCTCCCCAGTTCTCGGTGTCTGTGCCACAGTTTTTAAGGTTAGCTTTAAGCCCATCTTTCAGTCTCTTTTCCTGTCCACCAACATTCCATTTTCCATTCTTGAGTTGGGAGTATAGTAACTGCTTTGGGAGACTGTGATTGGGCATTCGGACAACGTGGCCAATCCAGTGGATGGTTGGGTGAAGAGTTATCTTACTAGATGTAGTTCAAGTTGGCAACCATCTTACCCAAATGATTAAACCTTGGGAATGCTAAAATTCACTTGTTATCAAAAAGTTTCCTTCAAATTGTAGGAATTGTTATAGCTTCCACCTAGTTCCATGCATTGCCAGCGTAGAGGAACACAGTCATGTGTTGTAGAGGACTAGCATGGTATGTTGGTTTGAATGTTGGATTCGAAGACTGGGGGTTTGAATCCTTGATCAGCCATGGAAACCTCTTGGTTACCCTGGGCACATCACACACTCTCAGCCTCAGAGGAAGGCAAGAACTTGAAAGCACACAATAGCAGCCATTGTGTTTATATACCACTAACGAGTCTACCATATACCATGCAGTTGTGGACAAGTCTACATAGGGACCGCCAAACACAGCACCCAATCACATATCAAGGAACATAAACAGCACTGCAGACTAATTCAACCAGAGAAGTCAGCCATAGCAGACCACCTGATGAACCATCTTGGACCCAGCATATTATTTGAGAACACAGAAATGCTGGACCACTCTAACAACCATCATAGCCGACTACACTGAGAAGCCATTGAAATCCACAGGCATGTGGACAATTTCAACAGAAAAGAGGAAACTATGCAAATGAACACAAGTCTGGCTACCAGTATTAAAAAAAATCTAGAATCAGGACAGTAATCAAAGAACAACACTCAGAAAACAGGGGAAATCCAGACAGGAAACAATTAGGGCCACCTAACACCTCCCAACAAAGTGTTGCCCCAGGCAGGAAGCATCCAGGCTTTGATGCTGCAAGGCCATTGAATGCTAATCAAGGTGGCCAGTTGCAACATCCACACCTGCCTCAAAACAGACAAAAGTTCTTTCTCCCACCCTGGACATTCCACAGATATATAAACCCCACTTGCCTATTTTTCAACCGACCTCACGACCTCTGAGGATGCCTGCCATAGATGTGGGTGAAACATCAGGAGAGAATGCTTCTGGAATATGGCCATAAAGCCCAGAAAACTTACAGCAACCCAGTGATTCTGGCCATAAAAGCCTTTGACAACACAAGGGAAAAATACTTTGCAAGGATGTTTAAATTACTCCTGGAACAAGTAGTGTGCTTAAATATTGGACATATTGTGCACTGACAGAGAAGATTAGAGTGTAGTGCTCTCGTCTTTTTGTAAGGGAGTAGAATTTCTTTTTGTGTCCTAGGTCCCGAATCTCTGTTCTGTTTCCCCGCTTTGCTGTGTAGGTTTCCCGACAAGGGAGTTCCCATGCTTCAGACTTGAGAGCGACTAGCAAATTGGCACTTGGCTCCTGCAGCTGAGGCCTGAGGTCACAAGAGGATTGACTATCTGCAGCTAACCCCTTCCCCAAGCCCCCCCCCCCATCTTCCTTGTTTTGTACGCATTGCAGAATGTTCCAGCTGTTCTGCGAGATCCCTCTCTGCATTTTCAGGAGGAGAATTGGTTGTTCAGCCATGCCTCGTCTTACATCTCCTGGCTTTGTTGACCCAGTATAACTCTTAGTATTGGGTGCTTTGATGCTGAGATAGTGTTTAGTCCCCTCCTGCTGTCGAAGGAGGCTCCTAACCTATGCAGGACAGGTGACTCATCTGTGCTCCCCACAAAGGATGAGCTTGCCCCACTTGTACTGGGAAAGGTGTGGCTCACTTTCAGTACCTGCGGCTGCTGTTTGAAGCCTAAACTGGAAGGACAGAGACTGAAAAGTGTTTTCTCTTTTGTATGTCCTTCTCACTCCTTTCCTCAGTTCTACCCCATGCAGATAAGACCTCCTGGGGTACCCATCATGCTCTTAATGGTTCCTGTTCCCGGGCAGATTTTTGCAGATCAATTTCCACCCAGAGAATAGCTCTGTGATTTTGAGGAGGGAGGAAGTGGGGAGTTGAGGAGAGGGAGTTACTTTTGTCAAGCCTTTCATGGGATTTCATGCGTTTAATCTATCACCTCCAAATAGCTTGCTCCTTGAGTCTCTTTGTATATGTCCTTCTTAGTCACCGTGCTCTGGGTGTTGAGCAGGATCTCTGCAGTGCATAGGAATATTTTTAAACCCACACGTACGAGACTGCTGTTTATAGTAGAATAAGCCTGGGCTTGAAATATCTTTATGCCTAAGTTAGAAAATGTGTTTCCAGCAGCCTCCACTGTGGACATCCCATAATATTTAAATTGTGCTCCTATACCAACTGGGTTTGCTTCCAGTATTCCCAGTGTGACCAGTTCCAGTCTTAGATGGGGGGAAGCAAATGGAGCAAACTGGTACAGGGTGACAGTATGCCAGAATTTGCACGTAGACAACCTGAATGCGGGAATGTTAGGACTGTGACTAAAAGAGAGGCTTGCCCTCTAGGGAAAATATTCGTACTCTGCAAGTTCAGATGCTTTGCTTTGGGTTGTTGTTGTGTGACTTGAAACCCTTTCCAACATATGGCAACCCTACCATAGGGTTTTGGGGGGCAAGATGTATTCAGAGAGAGTAATGCTTTTTTTCTGAAATCAGACCTTCTCAAAGCCTGACTTTTACATTAAACTTCACTCATACTGCCACTTTATTCACATGCAACCATAGTCATAGCATTCTTTGTCCCTTTCTTCTTCTTCCTGAGTTTAGTAAATGTTGGTTCCTGCTATTAATTGGTTTAAAACCTTCAGTGCCAAAGAGGTAGGGCTACTATAATGTCCAAGCATCCAGATGTGTAACTGTGTTTAGAACAGCTGATCACGATAAACATGTTTCAAAATTTATTTGCGTATAAGACATATTTCCCCTCAGTTCACATTGGGAATCTGTGATAAAATTTGGGATATTTTATCAACTTCAAAGCCTAGTTCGTTATACTGAATAGTTGAGAAGTGGGTACCCCTAATTTGCTGTCCTTGATGAAACAGTTAATTCAAAATGCCATTGTGGTTTTGGTGCATGGATGGGCTTGACTTTTTAAGCAATTTAGCCTCAATTGATCACTGGGTAGTTGTAGGTTTTTCAGGTTGTATGGCCATGTTCTAGAAGCATTCTCTCCTGATGTATCGCCTGCATCTGTGGCAAGCATCCTCAGAGGTTGTGAGCCTTTGACAATGCTCAGTTGATCTGCATGGGCAGTATTTTAAAAGCCAGCCTTATTTATTGAAGTCCACCATATTCACAGCAGAAAACTCAAGGTGATTTACAAACAGTGAAACAAAGTAGGCCCTATCCTTTTATCCCTGTCGTGGTGGCAGGACAAGCCTCTCTCACAGATCTTAAAACTCAAATTGAGCCAAATTTATATGTACTTAGTTTGATTCGCCAGCTTTATGCGAAGGTGTTGTGGTGAAACAGAACATGGGCAGAACAATCATGTTTGGGTGGTATAAGTAGAACCCTCCAAGAATGAAGTGCTTCCTCATAGTCTCAAATACTGAGTTCACTATTGCATCAGCTCTGCCTTAAATTTTTAAGAAAGGAATTTGGTTGAGTGCTTATCAAGCAAAGGTATTGCCCAACGAATATATAAAATGTCTGAATAAAAACAATGTGGAAGATATATAACTGAGGGACAGAGCTGTTCATCTTGGTGGACTTAATTTGAAATAGGGGTATGTAGTGCATTTGGGAAAGGATACTGCCTTGAATATATAATACTAGCTTGGGGACCCGGCGATGCCCGGGCGATTAGAAAAGGCCGTTAGTTGTCTGGGTTTAGTTCTCTCTGATCAAGGGTGAAGTACAACTCCCAGATTCCCAAGACAATCACCCCCAAACCCCGCCTGTATGCACAGTGGGCCATGTTGGGTCTGTGTGCCAAGTTCAGTCCAGATCAGTCTTCAGGTGGGTTCAGTGCTCTCTAGATAAGGGAGAACTACAACTCCCAGTTCCAAGGTCAATCTCTCCCAAACCCCGCCTGTATGCAGTTGGCAATGTTGGGTCTGTGTGCCAAGCTTGGTCCAGGTCCATCATTCATGGGGGTCGCAGTGGCACATAAATACATACCCACATGCATAAATACAGATAATTGACTTTTCTTCCCAAACCTCTCTAGGTTGTTCAGTTGCTGATCAATTCCTCTCTGTCTGCTGTGTGACATAGAAAAGAATAGGAAAGGGTTATGGGAGAGGCAGTGGGCGGGGTCATGCAAATTCCACACCAATGGAGAGAGTAAGAAACACTGGGGTGTCTGTGGATGAAATCTAGCCTTCACTTGGATGGTGGGCCGTATGGTATTTGTGGAGGACATTGCCAGGGCTCATGGACATGTTCATGGCACTCACTGTAACCTGCAATGCTATCGGAGGGACAGCCATTGGTGTCTCCTAAGTAGTGGGAGCTATAGCTGTTTGTGGAGGCAGGAGTCTGTCTGTGTAAGTGTCTGTTTTATATGTATAGATACAGTAGATGAGTCATTTTCATTTTTTCTTTTCAGTTTGGTACATCAGTTACATTTTTAGCACTGACGGAAAGAGTGCTCAAAGCAAGGTGTCAAAAGCACCCCAAAGTTTTCCCATGAGGGCAGAAAAGCTACTTACTGGTAAAGCAGGTAAATGATTGGGGCCACACACTGAAAGATGAGGTGATTTTTCTTGCAGTGCTGGATGCAAAGCAGCTCACGTCTCTCATCCACATGTCATAATTTTTGTATCCCCGCTTTCTTCTGGTTGCAGTGCTGGTTCTGCATGTGTTCAGTGTACCAGAACCCATTTATCACTGAGCCAAAGGCCACGGCTGTCTTAGCTTGTGGCAATCTATAGAGCTGTGTATAAATAGCAGCTCTTTATTTACATACAGCTGCTCTGCTTGTCCTTGCAAAAAACCCTCTTTTTTTGTCTGAATAACTGTCAAGGTGCCCAAAAATAATTAGAAATGGCTATTCAAAAGAGAACCCTTTGCACTCCCAATTGCTGTAAGACATGTCTTAAGTGGTTGCAAATGAGCAGTGAAATCTACAAGTGAATATTACCAGAAACACTTTTTTAGAAGTTTTGTGCAGCAGTGACAATCTTGTCTTTTCTCCTTCCCTGCTTTTTTATTCTCAGCATCTCTGGTCCCTCCTTTTTGCAGGCAGAAGTGATTGGTTTGGGAAGGATTATATTTTGTAGCTGTTTGAATTCCTTTTTTATAGCAGTGTGTTTTTTGTTTGCTTCTTGAGCCTCTTAAAGGTGAAGGAACAATAGGAAATAAATATTACGTGTCCGAGAACATCCCATAGGAGAATCTGAGGCAAATAAAACTACATTAATAATATTGTCAAAGGCTTTCATGGCCGGAATCCCTGGGTTGCTGTGAGTTTTCCATTCTATGTAGCTATGTTCCAGAAGCATTCTCTTCTGACGTTTCGCCTGCATCTATGGTAGGCATCCTCAGAGGTTATGAGATCTGTTGGAAACTAGGCAAGTGGGGTTTATATATCTGTGGAATGTCCAGGGTGAGAGAAAGAACCCTTGTCTGAGGCAGGTGTGAATGTTGCAATTTACCATGTTGATTAGCATTTAATGGCCTTGCAGCTTCAAGGTCTGACTACTTACTGCCTGGAGAAATTCTTTGTTGGGAGGTGATTAGCTGGCCCTGATTGTTTCTTGTCTGGAATTCCTCTCTTTTTGAGTGTTGTTCTTTATTCACTGTCCTGAGTTTAGAGGGGTTTTTTTTAAATACTGGTAGCCAGATTTTGTTCATTTTCATGGTTTCCTCCTTACTGTTGAAATTGTCCACATGCTTGTGAATTTCGTGGCTTCTCTGTGTAGTCTGACATGGTGGTTTTTAGTGATCCAGCATTTCTGTGTTCTCGGATAATATGCTGTGTCCAGGTTGGTTCATCAAGTTCTCTGCTGTGGCACATTTTTTATTTATATTCTTGTGACTTCCACTTGTCATCAATCACTTTAATGACCTTGCGTATAACCTAATATTTTGCCTTCAGTTTGTTTGATGTTAATCTGCTTTCTGATGCCAGCCTGCTCAAATAATTCTAGCCCTATAAAAGGGGTGGGGAGTCTGTGGCCTTCCAATTGTTAATACATTCCATATCAGTCCTTGCCAGAATAGGAATTGGTAGAGGATGATAGAGGCTGTATTCAAAAGAGCAACACAGAGACCACAGATTATGTTCAGTTTTTGTCGGTCGCATCGCCCTAATGCTAACTGCTTTAACTGGAAGTAAAAGGTGTCAGCAGTACTTCACCTCTCTTGGTCTTGGGGGTATTGCATTGCAATGGCTCTGCTCTTTCCTTAGAGGCTCCCTTCCAGTTGGTGAAGCTGGAGGACACGTGCTCGTATCTGTGGCCATTGTCCTGTGGGGTCCCGCAAGGTTCCATTCTATCCCCCATGCTTTTTAATATTAACATGAAACCGCTGGGTTTGCCATGGTGGTCCACACCTTAGTTACATCTAGAATGGACTACTGTAATGCACTCTATGGGGATTGCTTTTGAAGATGACTTGGAAACTGCAATTGGTGCATCTTCAAAGCACATAATGCCCCCTTTAAAGCCCTAAACGTTTTGGGCCCTGCCTATCTTTGTGACCACACCCCCCTCTATGTACCTGCGTGAGTGTTAAGATCTGCCTGGGAGACCCTCCTCTCGGTCCTGCCACCGTCACAAGCGCAGTTGGTGGGGAGGAGCGATGAGGGCCTTCTCAGTGGTGGCCCCCTGGCTTTGGAACACCCTCCCCAGGGGGATTAGGCAGGCCCCCAGACTGTTCTCCTTCCATAGGGATCTGAAGACTTGGATGTTTAAACAAGCCTTTGAGAATGTCTAGCCCTAGTGGTCCGCAATCATTGACACAGCACTGCACTTTCATCCCATGCCCTTATTCCTTAGCTCCAGTTTGCACTATCCCATTCCCTTGTCTTGTTTACAGTCCGGCCATGTTTTACGATAGTTGTCAGCATAGGTTATTGGGTGTTGTTCTGAGTTTTAAATTGTTGTTTTATAGGCTATGTTTTACTTTATTGTATTGTACTGTGTGTTTATTTTATTCTCGGTTTTAGGCACTTTGTACCATATGTAAGCTGCCCCGAGTCCCTTTGGGGATTTGGGGGCGGGATACAAGAATAAAGTTGTTGTTATTGTTGTTGTATTATTTTTATTATTATTACTGGTGTCTTTAATTAAAGAAGCCAAGGGTTGCTCCTTGGACATTTTGTGTGGAAACTGTATCTTGTTCCACTGATTGATGGCCCTATCCCCTTCATCCTTTCTGAAAGTTCATAGTACTGGTGTTACTCATGCGCCATCTTGCAGTAAGGTGTCTGTGGGTCCTGGCTATGTAATGATAGCTACTTTTGGGGTGTGGTTGACTTGCCACAGCTGGATCTCACTGACAAGGCAAACGTATTAATTGTGAGAAAAAGCAGCACTCTTCCTGGCGCATGAGAAAAAAAATGTTGGTGCTATTTATGTTCCAGGAGGAACTCTCTGGCCATCTTCTCTGTTTCTTTTGACTGTGATTAGGTTTGTCCTAGCATGTGAATTGCAGGTCAATATGGAGTTGAATTGGGAACTCCCCAAACTAGAGTTTAAATCCTTGCTACGTTTCTTTGGCCAAGCCCCCTTCCCCATCAGAGGAACGCATTGGGTTGCCACACTTCAAATGCACAATAATAAATGGTAAACATGGAGTTTCTTGGCCATTGATGGATTGGCAAAATCAGGGCCTCAATTATAATTGCATCATCATTGTTGCAGGGCCACAGAAGTTACGTTGTACTGTGGACTCATTCTTTTCCAGTCTCCACATTACAGCTTGTCAAGAAATCTTCCAGAAAATGTAGAATATATAACCTGTAGAGCTAGGCTAAAAGAAATAGATTTTGTAATGATGGCTAAATGTAATTATAGGATTACACCATAACTCCATGGTGACATACCTGCTTTGTGTACAGAATATTCTGGGTTCAATGCATTTTGTTTTGGAAGTATCCGGTAACAGGAAAAACTCCCCTTGGCCTAAATCCCCAAAGAGCCACTCAGGAAACAAATACTCTGATCTGGCATTGGAGTCTTGCATTCTCATCTTATCTTGTGTGTTTCACATTGGTCCAGGTTTGTGTTGTATTGAAAGTTTTCAATTTCCCAGGAGAAGCAGAGGCACAATTAGATTTTTTAAAATTATATGTCAGTTTCTTTTCATTGCCTCTTGCATTACACCTGGCTCCTTCACCATTGGGGCTATTATGTCAGTCTGCATAGGGAGTTCTCTGATAGCTTGTTTGCCAGCTGGACGGTCTGTTCTCTTTTTGTGCCTTTACTTCTTTTTGGCAGGTGAAGACCGTTCCATGGCTCCATTGTCTATTTTGTTAGGTATTTTAAGCTGATAACATTGCTTGAAATGCAGGAGGCATTTGAACAAAATTATTGGACTTGCTGCCCCCATTGCAAAGTCTTTAATTGTGAGCTGGAGTAAATTAACACTCTGGCCTTGACAGTCTGAACTTTGGAATAACTTCTAGGATTACAACTGTTGATCTGGTTGGTGGGTAGGCTGCAAGTACAACTCAGGTTTTTACAGGACTGAGACTTCATAAATTTGCAGATCTTGCTTCTTGAAAAAAAACGCCACCGTAGTCCATCATTCTGTGTCTCAGTGCAAGTGCCAAGAATTGGTGATATTTCGCCACTTTTGAGGACTCTTCTGGGGTAGCACACATTGTTCAGCCATTTCCCCTGATTGCATAATTTTAAATTATTTTTTATGAGCAGAAAAAAACAGGTGCTTTATAGACTCTTGTCAGGACAGTGGGAATGGGCTGAGGATGGGGATCTCCAAGCTTGCTTTTATCTACATTTAATAATAATAATAAAACTTTATTTGTATTCCGTCCTATCTCCCCGAGGGGACTTGGGGCGGATTCCAGCATAACAATGGCAAACATTCAATGCCTACATAAAACACAAAATACTAACATAAAATCCCAGAAAACCCCTACATATAAAAATAACATTAAAGCCTAACATCAAATTAAAACATCAGTAAATTAAACCGGACATCAATAAATTAAACTACACGTATTTTATGTCATCTTTTTCTAGGAAATTTAGGATTGGTATGTGGAGAGAAGAAGCATTGAGACTTGGGTCTTCTCTTGCCAAACTGAATACAAATAGGACACTCTTGTTGACTGTAGGGCTCATGAAAACATTCTGGTTTGTTCTGGGATAACTATCAGGTGGGAGGCAACCTTCCTGCTAAAGGAAAGTATAGACCAGTGGTTTCTAACTTTTTTTACCAGGGACCACTTTGAGCAGGACTCACTCTTCAGCATTAGTACCAAAAGGGTTACAAATCAGTTTTTGGTCAACTTTAGATTTGGTTTGGTTATTTGGGGTGCTGATTCAGCAAATTGCATTGAATAGACAACAACAGCTCTAGTTTCCGATACGAACATAGGCTATCCAGTAGTCACAGAAAACCGTATTTATTAAGTTTCAGCACTATAAAAGGGTTTTGCAAGACCAATCGCTCTCATTGCAACAGTGCAGTAACGGTGATGCAGCAGACTACATTTTATTTCTTGTGGACCACTGGTGGTCCACAGACCACAGGCTGGGAACCACTGGTGTAGACTGACCAGGATTGTCTTCTCCTCTCATCCATAGCATCAACTCACACTTTTGGTCTGAGGAGGTCCCCGCTACATCCATAGCAAAATTCCAGGGATTGAGGAGGGCTGACACGGAAGTGCGGATTAATGAAGACTCTTGAAGGACTCTTTAGGACCATTCCTTGAAAATGTTCTCCACACACTTCTGGACTGTGTCAATTGTTCAGGAGATCAAGATAGACAAAACCAATGTGATTTCCAATGTTCTTCTGTCACATCCCAAATACTCGGGTTTGGATGATGGAAGGAGTTCTTTAGGTCTAGAATTAGATCAGAGCTGGAGCTTAATACAGGCAATGGGTGTTAGTGGTGCCAGATCTTTAATTGTATATTTATTTGTTGGACATGGTTGTGTGTGGAAAAGGAAGGCTTTGTGTCTGCTTGATGATTTCCCAATCGGTGTGCTCTCATCATTGAACATGTGAGCAAGGCGTTTGCCGTGCTGCTGACTTATTAAAAGCCGGCGCTTAGATAACTTTAAGTAGAGTGGAAGGTTTTTTAAACATACTTCAGTGGCCTTGAATGTCCTCAGTCTGAGAGGCAACTACAGAGGCCCTGCTTGCACGCAAGATCTTAGAAATTATGCTTACCCCCCATTCTCTTCTACTTTCTCTTTATCTATAGAGACAGTGATAATACCACTTCTTACCCGTATTGAGACTTCCCAAGGATGAAAAACCCTCCCTGTCTTGCACATAACAGGAATATGCCATGTTTTTAGCCATGTTGAGGCTTCCCAAGGCTGAAAAACCCTTAATTTCTTTTTGCATATCACAGGGAATCCAAGGTGTATATACATGCAACCAAATGGACAACACTCTAACAAAACTGGAGGGACCTGGCATGATATATTAAAACGAGACTCCGTGGTATGCTGTTGTTTCAGCAGAGTGCTGCCTGGTTTTATAATTGCCACTGGTATAGCAACGATAGTGAGCCAATCATATAGTTTCCATGATCATATGGCAGTTGCAGGGTTCAAATTTCAGTGTGGTGTTCCTGTGCACCTGAATTGCTAGTGCTGCTGGGATTGGTCTAGGACAGGAATCCTCAAACGATGGCCCATAAGCTGGATCTCGCCCCTCAAGGTCTTTTAGTAAAGGTAAAGGTAGTCCCCTGACATTAAGTCCAGTCATGTCTGACTCTGGGGTGTGGTGCTCATCTCCATTTCTAAGCCGAAGAGCCAGCGTTGTCCGTAGACACCTCCAAGGTCATGTGGCCGGCATGACTGCATGGAGCACCGTTACCTTCCCGCCGGAGTGGTACCTATTGATCTACTCACATTTGCATGTTTTTGAACTGCTAGGTTGGCAGAAGCTAGGGCTGACAGCGGAAGCTCACGCCGCTCCCCGGAATCTAACCTTCAACCTTTCGATCAACAAGCTCAGCAGCTCAGTGCTTTAACCCACTGCGCCACCGGGGGCTCCATGCCCTAAACTTCAGACCCGCCACTACCACCATTCATGCCCCACTACTACTACCATCATCCTCTTCGTGCTCCTTAACTTTCCTTTTCTTTCTTTTCTCTATCTTCCTCCAAAATGGAGGGAGGGAGGAGGGGAGAAAGAAAAAAGGAAATAAAGGAAAGGAAGTAGGAAACAGAGAGGGAGGGAAGAGAAGAAAAGAGAAAGATAGGTAGGAAACAGAGGGAAGGAAGAGCAGAAAGGACAAAAAGGGGTAGGTAGAAAACAGGGAAGGAAGAAAAATAAAAGGAGAAAGAAAGGCAGGTTGGAAACAGAGAGGGAAGGAAGAGAAGGAAGGGAGAAACAAATGTAGGTAGGAAACAGGGAAGGAAGGGAGAAACAAATGTAGGAAGGAAACAGAGGGAAGGAATCCAGAAAGTGTGGCGTAGTGGTTTGAACCTCGGACTGTGGCTCTGAACCTACTGGGCAAGTCCCACTGGCTAGGCCTCAGAGGAAGACAAAGGCACACAACAAGAAGAACAGACTATAGTTGGGGCCTCCAACAGTCTGAAGGGCTCTGGCCTGGCCCTCTGTTTTAAAAGTTTGTTATTCCCTTGTCTAGGAAATTAAGGTAGTGTTCATCAAAGAGTTTCCATAAGGCCTTCTGTCTAGGCTTTTAACTGGGAATTGTTTGGATGTACATTTTCTGTCAATTGAACACTGCAGTAGTTGTGAAATCTTTTTTCAATGGATGAAAACCTCATGTACATAAAGGCGTTTGCTGGTAAGTTATACACCTCTTACTGAAGCACTTCCCAGGGAACCAAACGATTCCTAGGACTCGGGCTGTGTTTCTAAAACTATTTCGAGGGAAAGCAAAAGGTTTGCTTATATAAGTTACCAGGGCTTTTTGTGAATACAGCATTGGCAACAGACTGGAGACCAAATCTCAGACCAAGCTGTGACCTTTTTGAGTTGGCGACTGATTTTGTAACATGTAAATATCAAAACTCTTATCTTGACAGGCTGTTGGGAGGAGTAAGATAGGAAATACAAAGGACCGTGAAGAACATTCTTCAGAGAAATTATAATTTATGTAACTATAAAGTGGACAATGAAGACATTGAAATGGTTCAAGACTTTTCATCCCTTGGCTCAGTTGTTCATGGAATGGAAGGATAGCAACAAAGGAAGTGTCGAGATAAATAACTGAATGCTAAAGTTAGAATGGCCCATGCCATCGTATTCCCCATTTCTATATTGTTGATGAAAGCTGATAGAAAGATAATGAACTGATTTGAAATGTGGGGCCGAAGGAGATAACAAAGACACATCACATTATCATTGTAATACCTTTTGATATGATTGGATAGGCCAAATGAGTTTTCTTTTTGCTTTTCTCAAAAAAAATGATATACCATTCCGGCATATAAGACGACTGGGTGTATAAGACGACCCCCAACTTTTCCAGTTAAAATATAGAGATTAAGACGACTCCCATGCATAAGACTACACCCGCGTATAAGACGACCCCTGATTTTTGAGAAGATTTTCTTGGGTTAAAAAGTAGTCTTATACGCCAGAATATACTGTATGTGTTTCCAATTACATTAATGGTTTAGACGTTTCCCCCATCTGCATTTCCAAGGTGTCAGTGTACTTGAGCATTGCTTTGTAGATGAGGCAGAGAAAATCTGAGTTGGTAACGGCTTTGGGTTCTCCATTTAGCATTGAAACTAAAGCCTGTTATGGAAATCTTTTCAGGGGTACAGCTTTAGCTGTAAGAATGATGCATCCATTGTGTTTTATAGGATCCTTATTTTAACAGACCTGGTATTAACTTGTGTTCTCTGAATTGCAGGAAGCTGTTTGTGGGTGGCCTCGACTGGAGCACCACACAAGGTAAGCATCTCCTGAATTGATTGTGAACCTTTTCCATTTATTTATTTATTTATCTATCTATCTATCTATCTATCTATCTATCTATCTATCTATCATGTCAGAATTAAATTGAGAAAATAGTTATAATTATAAAAAAAACACAAACAAAGTTAAAAACTTGGCATTATGCAAAATTTCTTTTGACCAGAACCTGGCCACTTGGAGTGCTTCTGATGTGGCTGTAAGAAGGCCCTCCATTGTGCATGTGGCAGGGCTCAGGCTTCATTGCAGTAGTTGGTCGTGTTTGCTTTTCTTCAGACTCACATGTCATGGACTCTGCTTTGTAGCCCCATTTCTTAAGATTAGCTCTGCATCTTGTGGTACTAGAGCGCAGTCTGTTCAGCACCTTCCAAGTGGTCCAGTCTTCGGTGTGCCCAGGAGTGACTTTCTCATCTGGTATCAGCCACTGATTAAGGCAGTGGTTCTCAACCTGGTGTCCCCAGATGTTTTTGGCCTACAACTCCCAGAAATCCCAGCCAGTTTACCAGCTGTTAGGATTTCTGGGAGTTGAAGGCCAAAAACATCTTGGGACCCCAGGTTGAGAACCACTAGATTAAGGTTTTAACCTGCCACTTTTGGACTCTGGCTTGCTGAGGTGTTCCTGCGAGTATCTCTGTAGATTTAAGGCATTGGCTTGCTGTCTGATATCCGAATAGAGGATGGACCAGAGATACAAATGCCTTAATCCTTTTCATTACAGTCTGCTACTTCCCGGCTGATGTCAGGTGGTGCAGTACTGCCTAAAGTATAATTTCTCCAGTGGTGTTGGGTGTAGGCATCCTCTGATAATGCGGCATGTCTCATTAAGAGCCACATTCAATGTTTTAACGTGGTGAGATGTATTCCATACTGGGTATGTGTATTCAACAGCAGAGTAGCAAAGCACGAGGGCAGATGTGTTCACTGTGTCTGGTTGCGATCCCCAGGTTCTGCCAGTCATCTTTTGTATGGTGTTATTTCTAGCACCCACTTTTTGCTTGATAGTCAAGCAGTGCTTCTTGTAAGTCAGAGCACGGACCAGAGTGACCTCCCAGGTATTTGGGTGTGCTGCAATGCTCCAGTGGGATTCCTTCCCAGATAATCTTCAGAGCTCGAGATGCTTGTCTGTTCGTAAGGTTAAAAGCACACATCTGTGTTTTGATGGATTAGGAATCAGCTGGCTTTTCCTGTAATAGGCAGTAAGAGCACCTAAAGCTTCAGAGAGCTTCTGTACAACCACTTCAAAGCTCCCTTCTTGAGCAGTGATGGCATGATCATCAGCATAGATGAAACTGAAGCCTACAGAGATCCTCCATTTATTTGATGGGTTAGGGACCAGGTATTTGGTGGATTAAAGGAGCTGGGGTTCTGTTTAGAAAGTCTTTGCAAGGATACAGCTTTAATTGTAATTTGACTGTCTCCGTGATTGAGACATATTGCCAATCCCTTGTAGATCAATTGGCATGATCAAAACCAAAACAGAATACCTAGTGCTTCTGCATGTTTTATTACTTTTCTGAAAGCAAGCTATGTTAGGTAGATAAATTGTACCAGAATATTTATGATAAGCCTTTTGAAAATGTCTAGAGAAGGCTATTGGAAGTGATAAAAAAACCCTCTGAATGTCCAAATTGCTGTGTTCCTTTTCTGCTCAGGATGCCGACAGACTTTTTGTGTTTCTTCTGGAAAGAATATTGCTTTTTTTTTGCCTGCTTTCTCCACTAGATTGTTCTCAACAAAAAGCATTTTGTATTTTTCTTTGACAGAAACGCTCCGCAGCTACTTCTCCCAGTATGGGGAAGTGGTCGACTGTGTGATAATGAAAGACAAGACGACAAATCAGTCACGAGGCTTTGGATTTGTCAAGTTCAAAGATCCCAACTGTGTCGGGACAGTCCTGGCCAGCAGGCCCCATACATTAGATGGCCGAAATGTAAGTTTGCCTTAGCTGGAACCTCTTTATGTCTAGCCGGATATGAGGGAAGGAGCTGATTATGTGACTGATGGGTCTTGCTCTGGTCCTGGGTCTGCTGTATTGAAAGCAGTCTTGTTTCTTTTTTCCCCTGTGAAAGGCTATCTCTGGACTTTATTAGATGGAGCTGAGGATAACAGGGGAAAGTGGGAGAAATTATCTTCTTTGGGTGGCATTCCAACAGCAAATTTATCGTGTTGTCAGAGGCTTTCATGGCCAGAATCATTGGGTTGCTGTGAGTTTTCCAGGCTGTATAGCCATGTTCCAGAAGCATTCTCTCCTGACGTTTCACCCACATCTATGGCAGGCATCCTCAGAGGTGAGGTCTGTTGGAAACTAGGCAAGTAAAGTTTATATATCTGTGGATATATTGATGTGGGTGAAATGTCAGGAGAGAATGCTTCTGTGACATGGACATACAGCCTGAAAAACTCATAGCCACCCCATCACACAGGATTGCCTTTTCCCAGTTCAACCATCTACTTAGTGGAGACAGGATGCATTGTTGTACACCACTTCTCTCCGTGGGCTCCTCTGCTCTCCCCTCCAATCCACTTACTCTCAAGGAGACAGAAGGCTTCTGGGCTCCTCTCCATTCCTCCCAATCTCATTACTTTCAATCACGGAAGTCCAAAACAAAAACCTAGCAGTCATGCAATTTCGAAAGCCAAGATTACTATGAAGGAGAAAGAACAGGAAAAACAAAAATTGGTGATATCTTTAAATGAAATACTGCATTCTAATGATTATATTAGTTTCAAGACATTACCATGCCAGGCTCACGAAGCAGGATTTTGGGAGAAAAATGTCTGTGCTTGGTAGGATTGAGGGCTAATAAATTGAAGGTAAATCCAGACAAGACAGAGGTACTCCTGCTCAGTCAGAAAGTGGATGGGAGTATGGGATTACAACCTGAGTTGGACGGGGTCACACTTCCTCCAAAGACTCAGGTCCACAGTCTGGGGGTGATCCTGGACTCATTGCTGACTCTGGAAATTCAGATGTCTGCATTTGCCAAGAGTACCTTTGCACAGTTAAAACTTGTGTGCCAGCTGTGCCCGTACCTTGAGACACCTGATCTGGCCATGGTAGTCCATGCATTAGTTACATCCCATCTGGACTACTGCAACACTCTCTACATGGGGCTGCCTTTGAAGATAGTTTGGAATCTGCAACTAGTTCAGAGATCAGTAGCCAGGTTACTAACTGGAGCATCGTATCATGAGCAAACGACTCACATGTTACGGCAGCTCCACTGGCTACCTATCCGCTTCCAGGATAAATACAAAGTGTTGGTTGTTACCTATAAAGCCCTAAATGGTTCAGGCCCAGGCTATTTGAAAAACCACACCCACACCTACAAACCAGCACACACACTGCAGTTCGCAGAGGAAGGCCTGCTCTCAGTCACACCCCTGTCTCAAGTGCGGCTGGTGGGAACAAGGGGGCGGGGGGCTTTCTTTGTGGCCGTTTCCTGCCTCTGGAACTCCCTCCCTAAAGAGCTAAAAATGACCCCCTCCCTCCTCTCCATTAAAAAGCTTTTAAAGACCCAGCTGTGTAATCTAGCCCAGGGGTCCTCAAACTAAGGCCCGGGGGCTGGATGCGGCCCTCCAAGGTTATTTACCTGGCCCTCGCTCAGGGTCAATCTAAGTCTGTAATGACTTGAAAGCACACAACAACAACAACAACAACAATCCTATCTCATCAGCCAAAA
Organism: Anolis sagrei ordinatus; assembly: GCF_025583915.1. Classification (NCBI taxonomy): domain Eukaryota; kingdom Metazoa; phylum Chordata; class Lepidosauria; order Squamata; family Anolidae; genus Anolis; species Anolis sagrei. The sequence continues at coordinate 56,964,189 of NW_026847771.1, forward strand.
ACAGGCCCACACTTCCCATTGAAATATTAATAAATTTATATGTGTTAAAATTGTGCACTGGGATTCATTCATGTTTTTTTCAAATTATAATCCGACCCTCCAGCAGTTTGAAGGACTGTGACCTGGCCCTCTGTTTAAAAAGTTTGAAGACCCCTGATGTAGCCTATGGGGAGGAGAAGGATTATCACCTTCTATACATATTTTCTCCTTGATATTGGATACTTTCTTAGCCTGCTGACATAATATATTGAGCAATTATTATTATTATTATTATTATTATTATTATTATTATCATCATCTTTATTTTAATCTATAGTTTTAACCAGTTTGATCCTTTGTACTTTTGTTTATTTAGTTCCACTCATGATTTCAGTTGTTTATAAGTTATATTTAATTATTTGATCTCATTTTCTTTGCTTGTTTGTCTTAAGTTATATTGAATTATTTCATTTCATGTTTTCCTTGTTTGTTGTTTATTTGTTTCTTTTGACATTGAATGTTTGCCATTTTTGTTACTTCTGTCAATCGCTCTGAGTCCCTTTGGGGAGAGAGGGCAGGTTATAAATAAAGAATTATTATTACTATTATGAACGCCTTTGACTCCACGTCATTGAAGCGATTCAACACAGGGAAATTTGACAGATCCCATCCCACATGTTTTTCCCTGCTTTCTCCCATTTCAATGCTCAGAAGATTATTTATCCCCGTCTCCTGTTGCCCCATTTCTTGACAGGTCATCACGGACTGACAGGTGGAAGTCTGTCTGCGTTGTTTGATGGTGCTTTGCGATGCTTTGCCAAGGAACTCTTTTCAAAGTGTTTAAAAATGGGGTGGGGGGAGGTTGCATGTGATGAGGTTCTATGTTGACTTGTCTGCATATCTGCCTCAGTTTGCTATGATGGCTGCAGACATGGTGAACTGTCACCCAAAGACGCAACTGTGTATGTATTTGGCAAGCATTCTTCCAGTTGATTTTTACCTAGTTACCTTGCAAGTATCTTCAAACCATTCTGGAAAAAGAGCAGGAGGCAAAGGGTTCTGGTTGGTCGTACTTGCCTTCAGCTTTTGTCAAATTCTGGTGGCAAAGACCAGCTCGTTCAGGTGGCTGTGGCTTGCTGTTTCTCCAATTTCATGCTCCTCCTTGTTCAACAGATTGACCCAAAGCCCTGCACCCCTCGAGGAATGCAGCCAGAGAGAACACGACCAAAGGAGGGATGGGTAAGGCAGCCGTTTTGCCATTGCTTGGCGTTTTTCCCTGGCTCTGGTCCCCTTGCCACGCTGTTGGCATCTTCCCCCATCCAAATGCTGAGGAGCTTTGTTAACCTTTCTGTGAGCAGACGGTGAAATTCAAGTGTGCTGGCAGGAAAGACACGGCTTCCAGCTGACCTGCCAGATGTCACTGTTTGCTGCAAACGGCTTTCCTTTGTTAGTGATGGGATTTCCATGCAGTTTGATGGCTGCAACTCGAGCCATGATCCATCTCTAAGGAGAGATGCCTGTGGTTTTGGTGTGTCCTGAGCTTCCCTTAACAAATCCACACTGACATATTGTCCCATATCAATCAACAATTAGAAAGCCACACCAGTGCTCCCAGCATATGTTTCCTGCTGTTTTGTTCGCATTAGTTTTCTACAGCAGTGTTTCTCAATTTGGGGGTCGGGACCCCTGGGGGGTCATGAGGGGGCGTAAGAGGGGTCCCCAAAGACCATCAGAAAACACATATTTCTCATGGTCTTGGGAACCCCATTTGGCAGAGAAGGCTGAAGATCTCTCCGCCTGTCCTTCTCTTCCTTCTTGGAAACAGACGGCAAATCCTCCCATATTCATTTGGGTTCACAGTGCTCTCTGGATGTAGGTGAACTACATCTTCCCTTAATCATTGTTAATTCCTCCCAAATCCCTCCAGTATTTCTGTTGGTCATGAGGGACCTGTGTGGGAAGTTTGGCCCAATTCTATCATTGGTGAAGTTCAAGGGGCTCTTTGATTGTAGGTGAACTATAAATCTCAACAACTACAACACCCAAATGTCAAGTTATATTTTCCCCAAACTCCACCAGTGTACACATTTGGGCATATTGAGTGTGTGTGCCAAGTTTGGTCCATATCCATCATTCTTTGAGTCCACAGTGCTCTCTGGATGTAGCTGAACTACAACTCTAAAACTCGAGGTGAATGCCCACCAAACCCTTGCAGTATTTTCTATTGGTCATGGGAGTTATGGGCCAAGTTTGGTTTGATTGTAGGTGAACTATAAATCCCAGCAACTACAACTCCCAAATGACAAAAAAACCTCAAAAACATCAGTATTCAAATTTGGGCGTACTGGGTATTTGTGCCAAATTTGGTCCAGTGAATGAAAATACATTCTTCTTATCAGATATTTACATTACAGTTTGTAACAGTAGCAAAATTACAGTTATGAAGTAGCAACTAAAATAATTTTATGGTTGGGGGTCACCACAACATGAGGAACTGTAGTAAGGGGGCGTGGCATTAGGAAGATTAAGAACTACTGTTCTGAAGACTGGCCCAAGATGAGGAGAAGTACAAAACTACAGTTGCAACATCCGTGAAAGTGCATATACCACTTGCACAATATTCAGGCAATGTGTGGCCCTTTGGATGTTGCTGTACTGTGCCTCCCAGGTTGATTGATCTTTCTAGGATCTTTCTAGGATTAAACTAATACAGTTTAATTTCTGTACAAAATTGTGTCCCTTTATGTCTCAGCAGAAAGGATCCAGGAGCGATAGCAAATCCAATAAGATTTTTGTGGGTGGAATCCCTCACAACTGTGGCGAGACAGAGCTCAGGGAATACTTCAAGAAGTTTGGCGTGGTGAGTGACTCTGGTGGCTTGCGCGTGCATGGTGGAAGTGGCTTCTGTTGCTGTCTCTTGCTTTGAAAAGAAAACATGCTCAATCTCTCATTAGCCTTTTAAAAAAATTCTGTATCTCTTGCTATGGATCATTCCCCAGGGCTGGCTCATCATCAGAATGCCAGTCCACAGCGGAAGCACCTTTGCCATCCGATTTGTTCTCTAGACCCATGTCGCTTTACTTAAGCATTTACCTTTCTGTGTGCCAATATGGATTCCATGCATGCTGTCTTCGCAGATTGTTTTTGTTTTGCCTTGATTTTTTTTCTTCCCTACTCTGCAAAGCAGGTAAGCAACCAACATTTCCTTATTACATGAGTATACATTGCCTGAAGTTATCCCCTACACCCATGGCCTTTGGGCTTGCTGGGTAGAAGCCTTTCCCATCCTGCTTTTGTTCCAGATATTTTGTACTACAGAATCCACCATCCCAACCCATTCCCCTTTCCTGAGACTGAGGTTGCATGTATGTACAGTGTAGAATTGAGGGTTGCATCAGATGGCCCATGTGGTCTCTTCCAACTCTATTATTCTTTGAATTAATGCATTTTTGATGCTGCTTTAATGGCTCATGGCTCCAAGATGAACTCTTTTGAGGTCTCCTTTGAATTCGAGTCTGGTTTCAGGTCTTGGAGCTATGTTAGAGTTTTGTACTGTATCGCTATGGTTGAAATAATTCAGTTTGATCCTAACAAACAAGGGAGATGTTAACAAGCTGGAATGTGTCCAGAGAAAGGTGACTAAAATGATCAAGGGTCTGAAGAACAAGCCCTACGAGGAGCGGCTTAGGGAGCTGGGCACATTTAGCCTGCAGAAGAGAAGGCTGAAAGGAGACATGATGAGGGCCATGTATAAATATGTGAGGAGAAGTCATAGGAAGGAGGGAGCAAGCTTGTTTTCTGCTGCCCTGGAGACTAGAACGCAATGAAACAATGGCTTCAAACTACAGGAAAGAAAGGAGATTCCACCTGAACATAAGGGAGAGCTTCCTGACTGAGAGCTGTTCAGCAGTTGAACTTTCTGCCCCAGACTGTGGTGGAGGCTCCTTCTTTGGAGGTTTTGAAACAGGCTGGATGGCCATCTGTCAGGAGTGCTTTGAATGTGATTTTCTTGCTTCTTGGCAGAATGGGATTGGACTGGATGGCCCATGAGGTCTCTTCCATCTCTAGGATTCTGGGATTCTATGGTTTATATGGACTTGCTAATGTATACAAACTATGAAGGAGATGTTTTTCCCCTATAATTTTTTCCTTAGAGAGAGGTTTAGATGCAGAAAGGAATCCTGGAAAGCTTTTTAAACAGCACTGTAGCTAGGCAAAACTACAGTTAGGTGGATATGTAATTGGTTAAGTAAACAAACCAGAGGGAGATTTTCCCCAATGCTTCCTCTTCATCCTGGAAAGAAGTGACGAGTGGAGTACCAGAAGCAGGGTTCCGTCCTGGGCCCAGTTCTGTTCAGGATCTTCATTAATGACTTAGATCAGTAGTTGTCAACCTGTGGGTCCCCAAATGTGTGGGTCTTCAACTCCCAGAAATCCTAACAGCTGGTAAACTGGCTGGGATTTTTGGGAGTTGTAGACCAAAACATCTGGGGACCCACAGATCAAGAACCACTGCTCTAGGCCCTCTGGCTCTCTCCAGGAAGCTCTAGGTCAGTGATTCTCAACCTGTGGGTCCTCAGATGTTTTTTTCTTCAACTCCCAGAACTCCTCTAACAGCTGGCAAACTGGCTGGGATTTCTGGGAGTTGTAGGCCAAAACACCTGGGGACCCACAGGTTGAGAACCATTGACTTAGATGAAGGGTTAGACGGCATGATGATCAAGGTGGCAGACGACACCAAATTGGGAGGGATAGCCAATACTCCAGAAGACAGGTGCAGAATTCAAAACAATCTTAACAGATTAGAGAGATGATGGGCCAAAATGAACCAAATGAAGTCCAACAGGGACAAATGAAAGACACGCCACATAGGCAGAAAAAATGAAATGCAAAGATACAGAATGGGGGGGGGGGGGGGGGGGGTGCCTGGCTTAACAGCAGTACATGTGAAATAGAGTCCTCATGGACAACAAGTTAAACATGAGCCAACAATGTCATGCCGGAGCTAAAAAAAACCAATGAGATTTTAGCCTGCATCAATAGGAGTCTAGTGTCTAGATCCAGGAAAGTCATGCTTCCCCTCTATTCTGCCTTGATCAGACCACACCTGGAATACTGTGTCCAATTCTGGGCACCACAATTGAAGGGAGATGTTGACTAGCTTGAATTTGTCCAGAGGAAGGCAACTGAAAATATCAAGGGTCTGGAGAACAAGCCCTATGAGGAGCAGCTTAAAGAGCTGGGCATGTTTAGCCTGCAGAAGAGAAGGCTGAGAGGAGCCATGGTTAGGGCCATGTATAGATATGTGAGGGGAAGTCATAGGGAGGAGGGAGCAGGCTTGTTCTCTGCTACCCTGGAGACTAGGGCACAATGGAGTAACGGGTTCAAACTACAGGAAATAAAGGCGGTTCTACCTGAACATAAGGAAGAACTTCCTAACTGGGAGAGCTGTTCAGCAGTGGAACTCTCTGCCCTGGAATGTGGTATAGGTTCTTCCTTTGGAGGCTCTGAAACAGAAGCTGTATCGGTCAGGAGTGCTTTGAATGTGATTTTTCTGCTTCTTGGCAGAATGGGGTTGGACTGGGTGGTTCACGACTTCGCATCCAACTCCAGGATTCTGTGATTTGTAAGAACCAGGAAGCTCAGTTCATCCCACGCCAATGCAACATTTGGTCCTCCAGCTCACTATTAATCCCCTATTTATGTTTGGTAAAGGGCCTGCCTTTTCAATGCTGTCTGTGTTAATGAGAAGCCCTTTGGTGACTGTGAATTGGGAAGCATCCTTTCCTCTTGGGACGGAGCATTTGATTTGGTGGAAATTAAATGGTGTTCGACAGCCTCCTGATTATATGGGCAATTGGTAACTTAAAACCCTACCAGATGCCTTTCGCATTAGCACTAAAGCATCACTCTGGGCAAATCCATGCCGATCTCTTTTCATTACAGCAGTTTCCCTCTGGTCCCCAAAACACTCTCCTGAGAGATGGCGGGGAACTTGTGGCTGTTGTTTGTGCAAATGCTGGCTCCAAGCCTTTTGGCGGGGCTAGCAGATGCGTTTCCGTCAGTCTTGCTCCTGACTGACCCATGAAAAGTGGCTTTGGTAGGGCTAGGAAGCTGACATGGCTGGGCTTCTGCCAGCCAGTGGGGGAGGAATCATGTTTGAGAAGACCAAGCGGGGAAATGGTAGCCATGTTTAAATATTTGAAAGGATGTCCCATTGAGGAGGCGGCCAGCTTGCTTTGTGCAGCTCTGGAGACTAGGAGACATTGGACCAATACAAGAGATGTAAGAGATGTTCAGTTGTGGCATATGCTGCTGCTGCCTTGGACTCTGATGGAATCTTCTTTGGAAGTGTTTAATCAGAGGCTGGATGGCCATCTGTTAAGAATGCTTTGATGGTATCTTCCTGCCTGGCAGAAGTGGGTTGGATTGGATGACCCTTGGGATCACTTCCAACTCTAGGATTCTGGGATTCCATGATATGTGTTTTAGCTGTCTGATGGCTGTCTGTTGGGAGGGCTTTGGTGGTGTCGTGCCTAGCAGAGGGGAGTTGGCCCATGTGGTCTCTTTCAAGTTTGACTCTAGAACAATGATTCCCAACCTTTTTTTTTTTTTGACCAGGGACCACTCTCCAATGTTAGCATCAAAAGGGTTACAAATCAGTTTTTGGTCAACTTTAGATTCAGTTTGGTTATTTGGGGAGCTGATTCAAAATCGCATTGGATAGACCACATCAGCTCTAGTTTCTGATACAGAACATATGCCATCCAGTAGTCGCCATCTGCTCACCCACAGAAAACTATATTTAATCATATAGAGCCGATGTGGTCTATCCCTTACAAATTTCTGAATCAGCGCCCCAAATAACCCCAGGAATAGGCCTCAAAACGAAGCCATCAAGAAAAAAATTGTTTTGGTTGGGCTGTGTTACGATGAGGCCGCAGACCGTATTTTAGTTGTTGCGGACCCCCAGATGGTCCGCGGACCACAGTTTGGGAACCACTGCTCTTGGAGATTGGTACACCTTTTGTTGAATGTAAAGGATGCCTTGGTTTTAAGTTATCATCTGTCTCTTCTGCCTTATTGGTGGACCCTCAAAGGAGACCCCCCCCCCCATAAGTGAGAGTCCTTGAATTACAGATGTGCTATTTCTTGTGTATCCCATTTTTAAGGAATATTAAGCACGACCTGGAGAAAGGCAACTTTCTAGCAACCGCCTGCGGCTGCCTCTTTACTGCCTCGCTGCTTTGGGGTGCTATCCTGCTGCTGCGTTGCAAGACCACCACCACTCCTCGTGCGGTAACACTATTAGAAGGCTGTCCCCTTTTTCTTTTCCAGGTCACCGAAGTGGTCATGATCTATGACGCAGAGAAGCAGCGGCCCCGAGGTAAAGGAGACCTTTTCTTTGCCCTTGAACATTTCTTTTGCCTTCTTCCTGTATCAGATGGCAAACTTGTACGATGTCAGCCTGCCCCCTCCCCTCCCAAAAAACGTCCCTGATTTAATTTGATGCATTTGGCTCGGGAAAACACATCCCTTAGGGACGCTTTTCATGCAGTTCCATCTATTGTGTGTCAACTGCTTTCGGAGTCCGGTGTTGCATGTCTCTCTGTTTCCCTTTCTCCTTCCCAAAGAGGTTGTCCTTAAGAAAAGACACATGAGGCTTCTGATAGCTTACATATTTGTTTCCCTTCCCTTTAGAAAACTGGAGATCCCCATAACATTTGACTAAAGTGTCTTTATCCAGGCTTGCAGTTCTTCCTTGCTGGGAGAATGGATGTCCTGTTTTGTCCGTTGCTCTTGAATTGAAGTGTGTGGCCCAAAGCTGTGTCTTGTAGTCGCTGTGTAGTACATATTGTTTCTTGAGGATCTAAGCAGTGCTGCCAGCCTATGGGCACGAGCGCAGCTTCCCTTTTAACTCGAAAGGCATCTTCCTCTCTTTGGTCCCGATTGAAAGCAGTGGTCCTGTTGTCCGGCTTTCCATTTCATCTTTTTCCATTGGCTCTTAAAAAACAATATTTTTCATAACACGTCATCTGCTTCCATTGCAATGACCCCCTCAGTAGCATGTCAGACAATGCTGGGAAACAGTTTGCCATCTGGACTTTCCACTCTTCTTCCTTGAGTCCATTCTTATTTTAAAGCTATATCTAAATTTATTTTCACTTCATATTTATTAAGCTGTTAAGTCTTAGTTTTTGTTTTAATTTAGACATACATCCTAGTGACATATTTAAGTGTTTCATAGTAAAAGTACAGTAAACGTTAAGTTCTTTCTCCTCCCCCTTCCTTCCTTCCTTCCTTCCTTCCTTCCTTTCTCTCTCTCTTTCTCTGTGAACTGTTTTGTGATTAATATCTCTTTAGATTTCTTCTCTCTAGGTGATAGATTATCACAGAGGTACAGGCCATTTCCCTACAAACGGAGGAGGGACCGGGTTTTGTCTTTTATTGGGATTGTGAATGAAATTTTTTTTCCATATTTGGGGCGGGGGATCTCGGGGAAGGGGATGACGGTGCTTTGTAAATTATTATTATTATTATTATTATTATTATTATTATTTCAGTGCCTTAATTCGTTTTGCGACAGCTTTGCCCTGTTTCAACAGAAAAATTCACGGACGCAGCAAAGAGCAGCAACTTTTTTCAGCTGCCAAAGGCAACAGACCCCTTTGCCTTTATTTGAAAGCCTCCATTTCAAAATCTCATTGCCCACTGAGGAATCAGGTCATTTAAACATTTTTTTCTCCTCTACTGATTGTTATTTCCAACTAGGGAACATCTCCTGGAATTCAGGTTCCGGTCCTCCATTATGTCATTTAGTTGCTTGCCCATTGTTTCTGCAGATAGTTTGGCTTCTTCTCGTTCATAGTCAGCTTGGCAATATACAGATCCAGTATTGCTCTCCCTTTCTTGGCTAGGGCAATTTCCTGGAGGTTTTGCAGTCAAAATCTACCAGATCAACCAAAGCTCCAATGGTAGCTCTTAGGCCAGAAACTTCCCTTTGCAGCATATCCATTCTTTGAAATAATTTTTCTGTATTATCAAAGGGTTTCATGGCCAGAATCACTGGGTTGTTGTGGATTTATCAGGCTGTATGGCCATGTTCTAGAAGCATTCTCTCCTGACGTTTCACCTGCATCTATGGCAGGCATCCTCAGGGATTGTGAAGTCTGTTGGAAATCTGGCTACCAGTATTTAAAAAAACCCTCTAAAATCATAACAGCAAATAAAGAACAACACTCAAAAACAGGGGAATTCCAGACAAGAAACAATCAGGGCCAACTAACCACTTCCCAACAAAGGATTCCCCAGGCAGTAAGAAGCCAGACCTTGAAATAGCTAGGCCATTAAATGCTAATCAGGGTGGCCATTTGAAACATTCATACCGACTTCCAACAGACAAGAGTTCTTTCTCCCACCCTGGACATTCCACAGATAAGTACACTCAATTTTCCTAGTTTCCAACAGATTTCACAACCCCTGAGGATGCCTGCCATAGATGCAGGTGAAAAGTCAGGAGAGAATGCTTCTGGAACATGACCAACAACCCAATATTTTTTCTGCTGTCAACTAGGAAGTATTGACCTTGTGTGAGGTCATGCATTGTAGATTCAACATTTTCTTTAGCTGCTGGATGAAGTCTGCCAGATCTCTCTTTAAGAATGTTTATAATTTCTTTACATGAAGGCGATGGTCTTTTCAATGCTGGTGAGGGAGTCTTTTCCATTAGACCTCGGTCAATGGACCAGTTAGCAGCACCTTTGTTAAGGGAGAACAGAGAGATAAATTCTGCTTCATCACCATCATCTCTTGCCTCCATTGTAGTATAAACAGTCTTTATGATACTTGCGCTGTCTAATGTGATGGGATCTATGAATTCTCGATTCAACCAGTGCTCCCTTGCTATTAATTCTTTCTCAGGATTTTTTGGGTCATAGTCTTCTAAAATTTACTTTTGAGCAAGAGTAGGCAGAGTATTAAGTTTATTTATTCACAGCATTTGTATTCTGCCTTTCTCACCCCGAAGGGGACTCAGTGTTGCATTCCAAGGCTGGAAACCACCTCTGTACTTAACACACACTCCAGCCCAGGATGAAATAGCAAAGCAGTTTATTGAAGAATATATATGAAAAGCAATTCAGCAAAATAGTATGAAAAACCAAAGCCTAAATACCAAGAATAATCCACAGAAATAGTAGTATAGGAGTAGCATCAAAAACCAGAAATACAAAAAGAATAAATCCAAAACATGAGATTCAGGGATAGTCCTCAATACTTGGACTCATGAGACATGAACTAAAGGAAACATGGAACATGGAATTAGAAATCGCCTGACTTGACAATAGTTCTATACCCAAAACACCAACATTGCCTGGACTAACGGACCCATCTGCTGGGCTAGCGAATATAGAGAGAAAATCATCCCTTCTCCCCTGATAAGGACTTCTTGGCTAATAGGCATCTTGACCTTTGTAAACTTTCCTGAAAAGCTCTATGTTGATGGAATGTAAATCTCCTATCTAACTGCTCATTAGCCTGTCCACCTGGACTTTCATTTTCATCCTCTGAGTTCAGATCTGTTTCTGACTTTACTTCCCTAGTGAACTGCTTTTCAGGAATGTGGCCTTCAGACACAGACCACTCATTTTCACGGCTTAAAATCTCTTGCGGGCGCTCCTGCTGACTTGCAGACCCAGAATCCCCAGTGTCATCAGAATTCCTAGCATCAAATTGCTGCCAAATGTAAGCTGTCCTGAGTCCCCCTTCGGGGGTTGAGAAGGAACGGGATAGAAATACCCGAAATAAATAAATAATAAATAAATTACAGGCCCAGAATCCCCAGAGAGATCAGGTGCAGGCACAATCAGAGGCTAAACTACAACACTCGGGGCAGATCACAGAACACATACACAGCAAACATTCAATGCTATCAAACGGACAGGACAGACAACAAATAGAGATATATGTCCGCATTTTCCCCAATTTTCCCCCCTTCTTGGCAGAAAGGGGTTGGACTGGATGCCCCACAAGGTCTCTTCCAACTCTATGATTCTATGCTTGTGTACTGCCTTGGGCCACTTTAACAAGTAACACAAGTTTTCAAAATCGTGGAACTACGATAAGGTATCAATAAAACCATAGATAGATGTGCCATTCCTACTTTGGCATAGAAGACCTTACTTGAATACAATAATCTTTGGAAAGGACCAAGTGAGCGTCTCCCTTATGTTATGTGAAGTGGACCATACCCTTGTTGGACCACAATGCGCTAGAACTATAGCTTACTTGTCATGTTGGAACTTAGCCTTTTCTCCGAACAGGAGAATTCACGAAGTTGCCCCTTAACTCCCTACTTACAGTAGCAGTAGGTGAAGTGAGAGAAATGGATGAGTTTAAACGCATGGATATTGGCCAACCTGGAATGACAATCTTCATCCAGTTCTTCTTAAAACACCTTTGCAGTTTATTTATTTATTTATTTATTTATTTGCAGAAGGGGGCTCAAAGCAGCTTACAGAACACACATACTGCAAACATTCAATGCTGATTATACAATTAGCAAGGACAGACAACACAAACAGAGGTAAAGGCAGTTTTTCCCATCTTATTTCCACCATCTTGGAGGCTGTACTTGACTCCGGTTACAGGGATGCTGCCACTTGGTCTTCCATGCCGAGGAGCATCATCACATCTGGAGCTCGTTGAACTTACCCTCTGTTCCTCCCTAGTAGCATTTTGACCATCTTCCGACCTGGGAGTCCCATCTTCTGATGGTATAGCAACATATCTCGGATTGTACTGATCCATTTATTTCCATGGCAAGAATACTGGGGTGGGTTGCCATTACCTTCCCCAGGGATGGTATTTAGTCTGATCTCTCTGCCATGACCTTCCTGTCTTGGGTGTCCTTTCGTGATTTCGCTTGTGGCATTATCGAGGTGCTCAATCTCCAGCACCACGACAAGGCAACGATCCTTTACTGAAGCGCACCTAAATACCTTCCCGCTTTAATTTGGTTCCTATTTATCTACTCACAGTTGTCTTCAAACTACTAGGCAAGCAGAAGCTGGGCAGAAGGTTAGGAGCTCACTCTGATCTGGGCTTTCAACTGTCAACCTTCCAGTTGGCAAGATTTGTTGCAGCTTGGTGATTAACCTGCTGTGCTAGAGCCCGGCCCTCTACCATCTTTGTTTTGTTTCAGAAGTGCTTCCTTTCTGGCCCCAGTTTTTCTTCTCTTTCTCTCGCCTTGATTTAAGAACAAAGCACATCCTTTTCTGTTGTTGTCTCTTCATTCCCTTGGTCCCAGTTGTAGTCAAATCCAAACCTTTGGATATAAATGTGGCTATTTTCTCGCTTTGGTCTTTACTAAGACTTCTGACAGACATGTTGACAAAAAGCCTGCTAATTCTTCGAAGGCAGCCAGCCCCTTGTGTGCAGGAAATGCTTTAAAAGTCCCCTCACCCTCCATTTCTTAAATTTTTTTTTAGTTTGATTTGTTTCATGCTCTTGTTGCTGACGGGAGAATTTTGACCTGCTGCAATCTTGGCCTGTATCTTTGTGTATTTTTTAAGTATGAATCCTCTCTCCAATAAGACTCCATGGGCTTACCCAACCCTGTTGGATAAGCTTAGAGAGACACTAACTGACAGAAACTGTATCTTATTTATTTTGTGTTGTTATTTTTTTCCTGTTGAACGCTTTAGAGCAATAAATGGTTGCTGTCAGCACTAGCTGCAAAGCAAAACGAAACCAAGGGGGAAATCTCGGGTTTCAGGAGGGAAAAATAGACACCTTTTCCAATTTGCTTATATCTGAGCATTACGTCCGAAACCTTCCAGCTTTAGCAAATTGAATTTTTATGAAAGATGTCCGTGTTACATCAGTAGAATTGAATTGGGCCTTGGTGCTTTCCCAGAACGATGCAATTGACCTGCTCAACACTCAACATAGCATTCTTTCATTGAGAGGAAAGGAAATGCAAGGAATTTTAGCCAGGTTTACGGAGCTGCAAAGTCCCCCAAAACAACCATGTCCCCTGAAACCCTTGGTCGAACCCTAGGTCCGCCCCTAATACTGTTCATCATCCTGTTTTGTGTCACAACACCCTGCTACCTTGATTCACTCTTCGTCGTTGGCTAGGTTTTGGATTTATTACTTTCGAGGACGAACAATCAGTGGACCAGGCTGTCAACATGCATTTTCACGACATCATGGGCAAAAAAGTGTGTAGTTGTAGTTTTATTTTACCTTAAGATCAAGCTGAAGCTTGAGGCAACTGGCAATTTGACTGGCGGCAGAAGAGGGACCTTGGTCGGGGGTGAGTCTGAATTAAAACTTGTGCTTTTATCTCAACTCAGATAAACTGTAGTTTCCTGTTATATCCATCTGCAGGACCCGCATTTACTACCTCCATATGTATATACATATACCTTATTTACTCACATTTAATGCTCACCTTTTTTGGCTAAATGATCTTGCCAAAATCAGGGTGCACATTCGATTGGCATCATACAGCAATCTTAGTGCTGAGCCAGAGCAAAAGGAGCCTCTGGAGCTCCTATTTGAGTGACATTATCTCTAATTCAATGGCCACAGCTCAATGCTATGGGATCCCGGGATTTGTAGTTTGGTGAGGCATCTGTCGTCTTTGCCAGGGAAGGTTCAAACTACAGCCCCCAGGATTCCATAGCATTGAACTAAAGCAACTAAAGTGGATTCATTCTACAGCATAGATGCATCCCAAGGTTTCCCTTTCCATTGCTGGAAGCTTTGGTGTTCTAAATTACAAACAGTGCACTTTTTGTGTTGTCGAAGGCTCTCATGGCCGGAATCGCTGGGTTGCTATGAGTTTTCCAGGCTGTCTGGCCATGTTCCAGAAGCATTCTCCCACATCTATGGCAGGCATCCTCGGAGATTGTGAGGTTTGTTGGAAACTAGGCAAGTGAGGTTTATGTATCTGCAGAATGTCCAGCGTGGGAGAAAGAACTCTTGACTGCTTGAGACAAGTGTGAATGTTGCAATTAGCCACCTTGATTAGCATTGAATGGCCTTGTAGCTTCAAAGCCTGGCTGATTGCTGTCTTTGGGGGATCTTTTGTTGGGAGGTGTTAGCTGGCCTTGATTGCTTCTGAAACATGGCCAGACAGGCCAGAAAACTCACAGCACTTTTTGCCACTATACATTACATTCACCAGCAAATACTGTTTTTGGCTTCAGGGTTTTGAAAACCTCCATATATATCACCAAGTAGACATCTTGTATTACAGAGCAAGATAGACCAATAGGAAAGTAAAGTATTCATTCTGCCCAGTAAAACCAGTGTTTCTCTGACTGGGTTGCACCATATTTGAACCAAGGCATTTTGTCCATCATTGTGACTCACTTCCTGCAGTAATCTGCAACGCCTAGATATACTGGAGAGCTTGTTTTCAATGTGTGCAGAGTTGGATGGGGAGTTGGGCCAAATTCGTGCTCTGCACAGATAGAAAATCAGCCCCAGAGGAATGTGGCCTCTCTTGTATTCAGGCGGCATGAAAGGGGTCCCTTAGCAGCTGATGATGATATATAGATGGCCTATAGGAGGGGCGCCATAGTGCTGAATATCTCCAGTGTCAAAGGCATGAGCCTTGGGGAGGTTTGGAAACGCCAGTGAAATCTCCACGTTGCCAAAAGCTCAGCTTCCCACAACCGCTCCTTCAGATGTGTTCTTTTATTCCAAATTGGGACATTGTGGGGAAGATGGTGCGTGTCGCAGAGCTACCTTTTCAAGAGCAGAATCTGAACAAACAAACAAAAAAAAAACAGTTGGGCAAGCATCCTGAAGGAATGGTTTGGAAACAATAAAATAAAATAAAATTGGGGGTCACTTACTGTGAGATTTTGATCCGATGCCACATATTCTTTGACTGATATGATAGTATTTCCTTTTTTATCACGATACAGTTAAGTGACCTTTTGGATTGTTGTCATCTTCATACTGTGTTGTCAGCCCCTTGCAGAGGTTTTGCAGGGGATTGGATTCGGCGACTTGATTTCCTGTTTCAACAAATGGCCTTGGATTAAAACTTCAAGCTGTCCTTTCAGTTTTAGGGGCCAGGCCCAGCCTAAATTATCCTAGCTTCTGAACAGCAAAGTTGGGCAGGGAAGAAGCAGGAAATTTCCAAAGAAAACCTAAAGTCAGTCACCTCTCAGAAGTTTTCTATATTCCTTGCAGAGAGTGTGTTCATCGCCTGTAGACATACGGCTGCCCCATGAATTTCGCAGGGCTTTCTTAGAAGCATGGAAGACCTGCACTTCCTTCCTCTACATTATAGCTTGTATTTGTTGGTCTCCCATCCAAGGACTTTTAAGATCAAATGGAATTTTATTTTATTTTATTTACAGTATTTTTATTCCGCCCTTCTCACCCCAAAGGAGATTCAAGGTGAATCACAGAACACATATACGGCAAACATTAAATGCCATTATACACTGACAAGACAGACAACTATACATAGATAGAGGTATATAGGCTTTCCCCATCTTCAGCATCTTGCAGGCTTATGCTCGGTTCCAGCCACGGTGAGGTGGGGGAGTGCTGTTGCTCCATCTTCCCTGCCAAAGAGCTTTGTTCATAAACTTTCTCCTTGATCAAATCACCAGCATTTTTCTGGCATTTCCTTATGTGTGCCTTAAACACCTCTCCGCTTTAAACGGTACCTATATATCTAGTCACATTTTGCTTTCGAACTGCTAGATGGGCAGAAGGTCAGGAACCCACCCCAGCCCGGGCTTCAAACTGTCAACCTTTTGATTGGCATAATTTATTGCAGCTGGCAGTTAACCTGCTGTGCTAAAGCCCAGCCCTTTGGAGTATGAAGGCATCTGAAGTATGTCAAGCTATATTTTGCTTCCCTGGCTCTTTCTGATGTGGGATCCCAGTAGCCCAGGAGTCCTCAAACTTTTTAAACAGAGAGCCAGGTCACAGTCCCTCAAACTGTTGGAGGGACGGATTATAATTTGGAAAAAAAAATGAATTCCCATGAACACTGCGCTTATCTTATTTGTAGTAAAAAAACCACTTTAAAACAATACAATAATTAAAATGAACAATTTTAAGAAATATAAACTTATTAATATTTCAATGGGAAGTGTGGGCCTGCTTTTGGCTGATGAGATAAGATTGTTGTTGTTGTTGTTGTGTGGTTTCAAGTCGTTTCAGACTTAGGTGGACCCTGAGCAAGGGCCGGGTAATTGACCTTGGAGGGCTGTATCCGGCCCTCGGGCCTTAGTTTGAGGACCCCTGCAGTAGCCTGACAGTTTTACAACTTTGCAAGAGAAGTGGAAAAGCACAATTCGAAAGTCTGTAATAAGACTTCCTAGCATCCAAAACAATCTGCCGGAATATCCTGTTTAATAAGGAGTCGCTGGTGCAGTCTGGGCATGTGAAACCTTTCTCGAAGCAAAGCATCTGACTTGAGTCCCCCCAGGGAGATAGGGCGGGGTACAAATAAATAATCATTATTTGAAACACAACAAGATTTGTACACAGCAAACAAGATCACTATGCTGGTTGTTGTATTGGATCATATGTCGGACACTTCCCAAGTTGTTGTTGTTGTTATTATTATTTGATAAATAACAAGATTAGTACACAGCAGACAAGATCTATCTGCCTTGAGTCCCCTCTCAGGTCAAGAAAGATGGGTTAGAAATGAAGTAAATAAATAAGATCACTATTCTGGCTTTTATATTTGATCACATGTTGAACACTTCCCAAGTATTATATTGCTACTATTACTGTTGTTATTAGGAACCCCCGGTGGCGCAGTGGGTTAAACCCTTGTGCCGGCAGGACAGGTTGGAGGTTCAAATCCGGAGAGCGCACGGATGAGCTCCCTCTGTCAGTCAGTTCCAGCTCCCCATGTGGGGACATGAGAGAAGCCTCCCACAAGGATGGTAAAACATCACACATCCGGGCGTCCCCTGGGCAACGTCCTTGCAAACAGCCAATACTTTCACACCAGAAGCGACTTGCAGTATCTCAAGTCGTTCCTGACACAAAAAATATTGTTGTTGTTATTTGATGCCAATCCAATTACAGTTGAGATCAGACCCAGAAGGCATCCACTTTTCAAAAGTGCCAGGGTTTGGTGCCTCTTGTCCTCCTTCAAAATACGTCTTTCCTGCCTAAAAACACATTATAGTCTCTGGACAGAGTTGAACCTGGGGCCTTAGTCTGTGGCCATGTCTCCATGAGGTGGATACCGAAGTTGTGGGAGTTTGCTGCAGCTTTTGCACCACTTTGGGCCAAAAGATGTTCAGATTCCAAAGGTTTTGGATTGAACATTTCAGTATGTTCCTTGGCTTTTTCTCCCTGACCCTGTTGTTCAGATTCAAAGAGAGGTTTTAAGACAAGCTTCTCCTCTGTGTGCTGTTGTATGTTATATGTGCACCCTGGAGTGCTTTGTAAGTTGCCCCAAGTCCCTTCAGGGAGATGGTGGCGGGATATAAATGTTATTACTCTTATTTATTATTGGATTAAAACTGGGTATTTCTCTGTAAGGCTTATATTAGATAGGAGGCCCAGTAAGGTGATCTGAATGGCTAAAATGACTGGGGTGCATTTTTGGGGGGTGGTTTAAGCCTGGGCTCTTTCCCTCCGTTTGCAAAGAACGCTCCCCTCCCTCCCCTCCTGACGTAACACAGTATGAAGGTTTTGCTTCTTATTGACTCAACTGTCCATTTTTTATTACCTGCATGTTTGTTTACTTTTTTGTTAGATGTAATGTAAGGTTCTCTTATCACATCCATTCCTTCTGACATTGTTTGAGTTAATTGAGGTTCTTTAAGCGTTAGCCTGGGGAAGGTAAGTCTCTATCTTCCATTAGACTTTTAAATAATAATTTAAAAAATAAACCTTTTAAAAGTTTTTTAAAGGCATTTTTTTAAAAAAGAAAGAAATACAACTGGAAACCAAGTGTGTGTTTCTCAGGTATGGTTGAAACTGAAATTGCGATCTGTCAGTGGCGGATTTCGGCATTTGGTCCCACCACTTTCCTCCCCAAATATCCCTAAGGTCTGGCTTAAAAGCTGTAGCACCTTATCTAGGTGGCTGTCTTCAGCCTTGTTTGTAAGCTTTGCTTTTCCAACGCCAGAATTGCCTGCGACAAGCAGCAATCCACCTTTTTAAGATAACCTAATAGAAGAGCAACTACACATTGGGGACATTACATTAATCTCACTGTCCTTTCAGAGCAGCTCACTGTGATGCCCCTTGTACCTGAGAAACATTCTTTTTTTCCTAAACTAGAGGCCTTTAAACAAGTAATAATAAGTTCCTGTTCTTTTTGTTTTTAAAGTATGTAGCCATAAGTTATAAGGTGCTAAGGTCTTATCTTTTTGTTAAGCGGAACTTTTAACGGTGTGTGTGAAGGGAAGAGGGGGGCCAACCCACCCACGGGCTCCTCTGCCTGAGCACCTTGACCTCTTTGTTTAGGTGGAGGTGAAGCGGGCCGAGCCCCGGGATAGCAAGAACCAGGCTCCTGGCCCCACCAGCACCAGCCAATGGGGCAGCCGCATCATGCCCAGCGCGGCCAACGGCTGGGCCGGGCAGCCCCCTCCGACCTGGCAGCAAGGATACGGACCTCAAGGTACCGGGGGTCCCCTCAGCTTCAGCCCCTGGGCAGGTTGGTTTGCCAGGGGTTTGCCACATTTCATCACGTAATAGTCGCACTCCCCCACCAACGCACGCAGCATGATCCTCGTGTAATAGCTGATGAAAAGTGGGTGGAGTGCAACTACTATGTGAGGAATAAAGATCTGTGTGTTATTCTGTTTTCTGTTTTGCTTTTAAATAAATTACCTTACCTCCAAAAGGAGAGGAGGAGGGGGGATGATCCAGCCTCAAAGAAACAGCTCTATTTCTGGTTTTTTATTTGAGCCATTTGGGGCTCTTCCTTCCTTCCTTCCTACCTACCTACCTACCTACCAATCTACCTACCTAGAAAGCAAGGCAGTTTAAAAAGCATAAAATGGGGATCTCTGGAGCTCTACTCTTCCCTCTTCCCTTCAAAATTGCCGTGTTTTGGGTTCCTCACATAATAGTCACAGAGTCATTTGGGACCGATTCTCCCTTTCTTCCTTCTTTCTCCAAAGGCAAGGCAGTTTTTTGAAAACTGCAGAGCCATTTGGGGCTCTTCCTTCCTTCCTCCCTCGCTCAAAGGCAAGACAGTTTAAAAACTCCAAAATGGAGGTCTCTGAAGTGTTACTCTTCTCCCCTAGTAGTTTACAAAACCTGAAATGGAGCTCTTTAGAGCAGTGGTTCTCAACCTGTGTGACCCCAAGTGTTTGGCCTACAACTCCCAGAAATCCCAGCCAGTTTACCAGCTGTTAGAATTTCTGGGAGTTGAAGGTCAAAACACCTGGTGAGAATCACTGCTTTAGAGGATCCAAGTTCCAGAAACCTCAATTTCATGTTATTTAAACTGATTCAAGGCCTTGAAGGAAGGAGGGAAGAGCGGAGCTCTAGTGATCTCCATTTCATATATTTTAAACTGCCTTACCTTTGGATA
This sequence comes from Anolis sagrei ordinatus, assembly GCF_025583915.1. Lineage (NCBI taxonomy): Eukaryota > Metazoa > Chordata > Lepidosauria > Squamata > Anolidae > Anolis > Anolis sagrei. The sequence goes on from NW_026847771.1 coordinate 56,983,720, forward strand.
AGGAAGGGAGAATCAGCCCTGAATGGCTCTGTGACTATTATGCGAGGAACCCAAAGCACAAAAATTTTGCTGCCCCCAAAATGTGTGTGCGACTATTATGTGATGAAATACAGTATTAATATTGCCATATTGTCACCTTTCATTAAGCCCCAGGCAAGTTTCAACCTTACCTGTTGGGCAGCACTTCTTTTCTCCCTCTCTCGCATTGTACAGAAACTGATGTGAACTTCCACAGGGTCAGGTCTTGGACAGGGGCTTTCTCTCTGTTGATAATTTACAGTTTGGTCCCAGAAAGCCCCATCTCCAACTAAACGGATCCGGTGGCAGTCGATAAGATGAACATGTGGAAAGGGTCTAATTGCAGAGGAAATGCTGACCTTTTTTAGGGCTCAACAGATAAATCAAAGGCAGCAGATTATTTCACAGCCTGACAGTCTAGATGCGAGCATTCAGGCTGAGCCATCTGGCATTGAAACAAATGCATACCAGTTCGAAAATCTATCCGGCAAGAAGATACAGCAAAGGATAGGAGGATACTAGATATACAGGCAGTCCTTGAGTTACGAACATCTAACTTAAGTTAAGAACGGGGCTGAGACAACAGGAAGTGAGAGAAATTATCCCTAGGAAGGGAAATTCTCTCCTGGAAGAGTTATTGTCATGGGGAAAGGGGGTCTCCACTGAATCTTTATCTCCAATCTTTGTTTCCACAGCAAGCCCATTTTTTCAAAGTCCAGTTCTCACAGGGACAGAAAGTGAGGTGAAATCTTCTGAACGGGGCCAAAGACAGAGAAGCAAACATTACAGGGGTGTTAACCTTTTCCTGTGCTATCCAAAGCTTATAGATAGATAGATAGATAGATAGATAGATAATAGATGATAGATAGATAGCTAGCTAGCTAGCTAGCTAGCTAGCTAGCTAGCTAGATAGATAGATAGATAGATAGATAGATAGATAGATAGATAGATAGATAGATAGATAGATAGATAGATACATATGGCAGGAGTTACACTTTATAAATGTCCCTGTTCCAACTTACATAGAAATTAAGAACAAACCTGCAGAACCTCTCTTGTTTGTAACTTGGGAACTGCCTGTATACCAACTCTCCCAAAATGTATATGCTCTTGACGTATTACAGTTCTAGAATTATTTGTGTTAGATATCATGCAGGGAGGGGAACTGAAATTCAGGGTGGAACACTTTACTCACTCTCAGGTTCAGGTGACAGTTTGAGACAGTGAACAGTGGCAGAATAGTTTTAATATTTGTGTATCTGTATATTTTAAATTGTATTGTAATGCTTTTAATGTTAGCTGCTTTAAATTTCCTTATGGAGAGAAAAAGTGGGATATAAATAAGCATAATAATGTGTGGTCGAAGATTTCATGGCCAGAATCATTGGGTTGCTGTGAGTTTTCTGGGCGGTTTGGCCATGTTCCAGAACAATTCCCTCCTAACGTTTCTCCCACATCTATGACAGGCATCCTCAGAGCTTGTGAGGTCTGTTGGAAACTAGGAAAATGGGATTTATATATCTGTGGAGTGTCCAGGGGGGCAAGAAAAAACTTGTCTGTTGGAGGCAAGTGTGAATGTTGCAATTGGTCACCTTGATTAGCATTGAATGGCCTTGTAGCTACAAAACCTGGCTGCTTCCTGCCTGGGGAATACTTTGTTGGGAGGTGTTAGATGGCCCTGATTGAGAAGCATTCTCTCCTGACGTTTTGCCCACATCTATGGCAGGCATCCTTAGAGGTAGTGAGGTCTGTTGGAAACTAAACAAGTGAGGTTAATATTTTTGTGGAATATCCAAGGTGGAAGGAAGAAGTCTTGTCTGTTTGAGGCAAGTGTGAGAATGTTGCAATTGGCCACCTTGGTTAGCATTGAATGGCCTTTGCAGCTTCAAAGCTTGGCTGCTTCCTGCCTGGGGGAATCCTTTGTTGAGACGTGTTAGCTGGCCCTGATGGTTTCATGTCAGGAATCCCCTTGTTTGAGTGTTGTGCTTTATTTACAGTCCTGATATTAGAGCTTTTTTATACTGGTAGCCAGATTTTGTTCATTCCACAGATATATGCACATTCCACAGGTATATAAACCTCACTTGCCTAGTTTCCAACAGACCTCACAACCTCTGAGGATGCCTGCCATAGATGTAGGTAAAACGTCAGAGGAAAATGCTTCTGGAACATGGCCAGACAGCCCAGAAAACTCACAGCAACCCAAACATAATAGTAATAATAATAAAAACAGAATAGTAACCGCAGGACTCATTATACCTGATGGGTAATAGGCCTGATGCCTGGCAGAAGGCAGCACGAAGAGTTTTTAGAAGTACTTGGGAGGGAAAAGGAAAGAGAAATATATTTCTTGGTTTGAGAAGTGCCACCGAAGCCACCAAGGGAGGTCTGGGTCAGGTTGAAGCTGAGAAAATGCCATGCTTCGGGAGTCTGGGCGGGGGCTGGAGGACGGGCCCTGGTTGCCGTGAACCTAGCGCTTTCTCCCCCACGTTGTACGTGGCCCTTTTGCTCTTAGGAGTCCCTGATGGCCTCTTGAGATTCTTGGGAAATTACCCCCAACCTTTCAGAATGATTTCAGGTAAGGCCAGTGCCCTGTCTAGAGGGCTTTGCATCGCTTGACATACTCACCATCTTTATGGGCAATGAAGCCATGCGAGGCCTGCACTCTCCGGGGGAAAGGCCTGCAGTGGCTTGAACAACTCTTCTTTTGTGTGTCTCTCTCTCCCTCTCCCCTTACAGGTATGTGGGTCCCAGCTGGACAAGCACTAGGTAAGTATGCTTGGAACATGTTGGCCTTTGAGAGTAGGATAGGAGGCATCAGGCTTGTTGGATCTCCTGGAGGTTCAAACAGGAGCCTGGGACCGAAGACTTGGCTAGGAAGGAAAGCATCCCAACCCAGAAACTTGGTTCTCCTGGCAGGACTCTCAGAACAGCTTCAGAAAGCCATTCCCCTCTCCTCATTTTTAAATATATATATATATATATATATATTTAAGGCCAGGTAAGATGAGGATGTTATTTTATGGCTGATGTCCCCTCATAATTTCATCTTAGACATCTTTGTGAAGCTTGAGTTATTGCGCTCTGAATGTCGTAATTGAAATGATGAAAAATTAATCATTGCCTCCGGTGGCGCAATGGGTTAAATCCTTGTGCCGGCAGGACTGAAGACTGACAGGTCGCAGGTTCAAATCCGGGGAGAGCGCAGATGTGCTCCCTCTGTCAACTCCAGCTCCCCATGCGGGGACATGAGAGAAGCCTCCCACAAGGATGGTAAAACATCAAAATATTTGGATGTCCCCTGGGCAACGTCCTTGCAGATGGCCAAATCTCTCACACCAGGAGCGACTTGCAGTTTCTCAAGTCACTCCTGACATGAAAAAAAATCTGGATGTTTGCACACTGAATGAATCCATCACTTTATTTGCTGAACTGTGGCTGTAAAACAACAGTAATACCTACAGCAATCACAGAAGTACTTTGGAGGCACTGCACTTCATCCCATGACCTTGTTCCTTAGCTACAATTTGCACTATCCCATCCCCTTCTCTTATTGTTTACACTCTGACCATGTTTTCAGTAGTTTGTCACCATAGGTCATTGGGTGTTGTCTTGAGTTTTAAATTGTTTTCCTTATGTGTTATATGTTCTATTCTTTCGTATTGTACTATGTGCTTATTTTATGTTCTATTTTAGGCACTTTCTTGTTGTGTATATATGTTAGCCACCCCAAGTCACTTCAGGGAGATGAAGGCGGGATTATAAGAATAAAGATATTATTATTTGATACACAACAAGATTAGTACACAGCAAACAAGATCACTATGCTGGCTTTTGCATTTGATCACACGTCAGACACTTCCCAAGTATCTAGGACTGTGTGATGTATTGGCAAATAATGCATGCAGATCCAAGTAGAGTGGCCTTTTGCAGCTGACAGATGGTAATTTTGTCAGCACCGACTGTTTTTAAGTGCAGGCCAAGGTCTTGAGGCACGGCACCCAGTTTGACTCTGGCTTGTGCCAGAGTCTTTGCAGTTCTATCTTTAAATTCTTGTATCATGTAAGATTTATTATTATTATTATTGCTATTATTATTATTATTATTATTATTATTATTATTATTATTATTATTATTATAACTTGAGGCTGGGTGGCCATCTGTCGGGGGTCGCTTTGATTGTGCTTTGCCTGCCTGGCAGAAGGGGGTGTGGCTGGGTGGCCCTTGGGGTCTCTTCTAACTCTAGGATTCTACGGTTATCACCATTATACTGTATTTCCAGCCTAGAAATTAAGCCAGTTCGAAGGGGGTTCTAACTTATATCTGGTAATATTATTATTTTGCATAGAATGGGTCCGTTTTTAGCTGTGCCCAAATCCTCTTTCTGTCTTTCTCTGGTCTGTTCCCTCCCTTCGCAATAGAATATTTTGTTCTAACTGTGTGCCTTTGAGGACACATGAGAGTTGCATCCAGACGCCATGAGTTGGACTGTTGGGCCCTTGTGGTCCCTTCCAGCTCTTTGATTCCAAAAGACTGTCAGTGGATAGTGTCTGAGAAGGGTGCTTGGGTATACTGTAGCTGAGAAGTGGTAGTGAGAATGAAGTTAACCATCCTTAAGCAATGTTCTGTCTTATGCCACTTTATATTCCGTGTACACTTATGCCATGGAGCCCCCCCCCCCCCTCTGTTATGGGGATCTGTTTCCTGGAGCATGCAAACCCTGAAATATAAGAATATATGAGGGTTGCCCAGAAAGTAAGGTTACAGGATTTTTTAAAAATACAAATAATAAATATATTTTAATAAAACTTACATGGATCATAGAATAGATATTACATTATTTTCCCACATAATCACCATTCAGTTCAATACCTTTTGTCATCCGTGGGACGAGTTTTTGATGCCTGTGTCATAGAAGTTTCCCTCCACCTTTTTCAGCCAGTTCATCACTTTGATTTTAACCTCCTCTTCATCGGAAAAGTGTTGGATGACTCTGTGAAGTTTCTTCATGTTTTCCCAATATATTCCGTACCCATTTTGTCACATGCCGTCTTGACATTACGTCCTCTCCGTAAACTGAAATGATTTTGTGATGAATCGCAGCTGCATTCATGCCCTTAGCATTTAGGTAGCGTATTACAGCACGAACTTCGCAATTAAAGGGAAACGGAATGAGGACACTCATCTCTAACCTTCACCACAATGCCAGTCGATGACCTACTGACAACTGGCACTGCTCGTTCACTTCTGCTGGTTTCCTGCTACATGGCAGTGATACCAACTTCCACCGAGAAAATTCCCCATGAGAGCTATGTGCCTTGTAACCTTACTTTCCAGAGAACCCTCGTACATTTGGGGAACAAGGAAGAATATGATCGCTTACAGGACGCTGATGTAACAAATTGGTCATTGGTCTTCATTCAAGGGGTGGGGGCAGTTCAGGTGTGTGGGTGACTCCCTCCTCGCTGCCGTCTGTTTCTTATTGGATCCTCTTCCTCCTTTTGCTCCCCTTTTCCCAGGTGGATACGGCCCCCCGCCTCCAGGCCGAGGCGCTCCGCCGCCACCACCCCCGTTTACCTCGTACATCGTCTCAACACCTCCAGGAGGCTTCCCACCCCCACAGGGATTCCCACAGGGATATGCCACTCCTCCACCCTTCAGTGAGTAGTAATAATAATAATAAATATTATTATTATCTATCTATACACATAATAAAGGTAAAAATATGTATGTGTGTATGTGGCTGGAGTGTCCACTTGCACAGACCAGCTCCTGCCTCCACAAACAGCTATAGCTCCCACTGCTCAGGCAATACCAGTGACATTTCAGGTTATAGCAAGCACCATTAACATGTCCAACAGCCCTTTCTGTCTTCATTGGTGTCAAATTTGCACGATCCTGCCCACTCCCTCTCCCTTAACCCTTTCCTACCCTTTCATATGGCATATAGCAAACAGAGGAGAAATGGTTGAACAGAAGCTTCGGAGAGCTTCTGTTCAACCATTTCAAAACTCCCTACTTGAGCAGTGATGGCACAATCGTCAGCACAGATGAAACTCTGTCCCTTCTGGCAATGGCTGATCATTTGTGTAAATGTTAAACATGGATGGAGCAAGCACGCTCCTATGACTGGATCATAGAATCCTAGTCGGATGGATAGATAGATAGAATCATAGAATGCTAGATTACTCCCAGATATTTTGGTGTGCTTCCCAGGTCATCCTCAGCAATCCTGTGTGCGCCCTCTTCTTGAGGACGAACAAGCTGAAGATCAATCCCGACAAGACAGAGGTCCTCCTGGTAGATCATAAACCAGATCGGGGTATAGGGTGGCAACCTGTGTTGGACGGGGTTGCACTCCCCCTGAAGTCACAGGTCCGCAGTTTGGGTATCCTCCTGGACTCATCACTGACGCTTGAAGCTCAGGCGTCAGCGGTGGCCGGGAAGGCCTTTGCACAATCAAGACTCGTGCGCCAACTGCGACCGTACCTTGTGAAGGCGCATCTGGCCAGGGTGGTCCATGCCTTAGCCACCTCCAGATTGGACTACTGTAATGCACTCTACGTGGGGCGGCCCTTGAAAATGGCCCGGAAATTTCAATTGGTCCAACAGGCAGCAGCCAGGTTGTTAACTGGGGCTCCTTACAGGGAGCGGTCAACCCTCCTGTTTAAGGAGTTCCACTGGCTGCCATTCATTTTCCGGTCCCAATTCAAGGTGCAGGTTCTTACCTACAAAGCCCTAAACGGTTTGGGACCTGCCTACCTGCGTGACCGCATTTCTGTGTACAAACCCACACGATCTCTTCGTTCATCTGAAGAGGTCCTGCTCTCGATCCCGACAGCATCGCAGGCGCGATTGTTGGGGACGAGGGAGGGGGCCTTCTCGGTGGTGGCCCCCCGACTCTGGAACTCACTCTCTAAGGACATCAGGCATGCCCCAACTTTGGCAATCTTTAAGAGGAGCCTGAAAACGTGGTTGTTCCAGTGTGCCTTCCCAGAATAAGGAAACTCCCAGCAATATGTCCCTAATTGCACTTTATTAGTGATCTAGGACTGTCCCATTCTTTTCCGAAATTCTATCCTAGTTATATTTCACCTGGTCTTGCTCAGCATTATTTAAAAATTTTAATTATTACATTTGGCCCAGCCATAGGTTTTTAAATGTTATTGTGTTATTGTTGATGTTTACTGCCTATTTTTTGTTTATGAGTTTATTTTATTGTTTTGTTGTTATTGTTTTTATTACTGATGTATTGTGGGCTCGGCCTCATGTAAGCCGCACCGAGTCCCTTGGGAGATGGTAGCGGGGTACAAATAAAGTTTTATTATTATTATTATTATTATTATTATTATTATTATTATTATTATTTATTTGTTCCCCCCAGGCTTCGGCTATGGTGCTCCACCTCCTCCGCCTGACCAGTTTGCCCCGCCTGGCGTCCCTCCTCCGCCGGCCACCCCTGGGGCTGCCCCCCTCGCCTTTCCACCACCGCCACCACCATCTCAGCCAACTCAGGACATGAGCAAGCCACCGACTGGCCAGCCAGAATTCCCCTACAGTCAGTTTGGTAAGTGGGCTGCCTCACCCTTTGCTTGCCTCCTCCGCCGTTTCATTTACCCCCACGTCCCTTTGGTTGGCTCTTTTTCACAAAGCACAGCATCAGGGATTTGCATGACAGTTGGGTGCAACGAGGGTGTTTTGTCCTTAAAACAGAAAAACCCTGGCGTGTCTTTGCGACATAGATGAACCTCTTGAGCAGGGGTCCTCAGATGTTTCATGCCGAGGGCCATTTCTCAGTCCCTCCGACTGTTGGGGGGCCGGACTATAGTTTGAAAAAAAACATGAATGGATTCCTTTCTGCACATGTCTTATTTGTAGTGCAGAAAAACATGAAAGAACAATACAATATATAAAAAGAAGAACAATTTTAATCAACGGGAAATGTGGGCCTGGTTTTGTCTCATGCAAGAGTCAAGTTAATTCAGATTATTGTTGTTGTGTGCCTTCAAGTCGTTCCAGACTGAAGGCGATTCTCAGTCTAAGGTTTTAGGCCAGGTAAATTACCTTGGAGGGCCACATCTGGACCACAGGCCATCGTTTGGGGACCCCCGTTCTTGAGAGTCAAGACCTATGTGAATGCTGACCCCGGAACTCCAGTCAGCAATAGAGTACTTATCCACAGGAACAGGCCAGAGGTGCATCTGTTGAACCCAGCTAGCTGAAAATGGTTGCCGGTCTGAGGAACACAAACTGTAAATCCATGTTGATTGATCATCTCTAAGCCCAAAGCCTAGGCCTTACAGGGAATTTATAAAGTCATCAGACATGGTTTGTGTGTGTGTGTATGTGTGTGCCTGCAGAAAATCCAGGCCAACACAATTTAATTTACTCCAAAAGAGGGTGTCCCTTGCACAAGAAGAAACACAGCGTTCCCTGAAGTTAGGTTTGGTAGTGTCCCGTCTCCCCCGAGGCCCAAATGGTAAGAGGCTATATTTGTGCATTAGGTCTGTTTTTGCCACATCTCTTCTCAATGCAATACAAACATCCAACTTTTACAAATGACTCATAGTTAAGAGCAGGGGTGAGACAACAGGAAGTGAGAGAAATCTTCCCCTCGGAAGTGAAATCCACTCCTGAAAGAAAGGGGGAAAAGGTGTCTCCACTGAAGCTTTCTCATCAGTCATTCTTTGCACAACAAGCCAAGCCATTTTTTTTCAAAATCCAGGGGCAGAAAGTGGGGTGGAATCTTTTGAACAGGGGCACAGATAGCAAAACAGGGACCACAGGGATCAAAAGTATGCGTGCATGCATATTTTTGGCTGGTAAGGTCAAGGTTTCCCCTTGACATTAAGTATAGCCGACTCCGACTCTGGGGGGTGGTGGTCATCTCCATTTCTAAGCCGAAGAGCTGGCATTGTCCATAGTCACCTCCATTGTCATGTGACCATCATGACTGCATGGAGCACCATTATCTTCCCACCAAAGTGGTACCTATTGATCTAACATTTGCATGTTTTTGAACTGCTAGGTTGGCAGAAGCTGGCCTAATGACAGGGACTCACCCCGTTCCGCAGATTCGAACCACCGACTTTCTGGTCAGCAAGTTGCACAGCTTAGTGGTTTAACCTGCTGCGCCACTGTGGCCCCTTTGGCTGGAGTTACACTTAAATATTGTACCTGTTCCGAATCTCACTCCAATTTAGGACATTTTTCATAACATCTTTCCCTCATTCCCTGTTTGTTGAAAGCAAGGCCTGTAGACCGTTCCATCTCAGCCAAAGGCACCCCACAATTCCAAGCCCCTGTTTCACCCCTCAAGACACTCTTCCCCCAGTATTTGTCATGTCAGATTTCAAGGGAAAGACATCTAGACTCGTTCCTGCTGTCTCTCTTCCTGTTGTCATCCATTATGGTTTGGGGCAAAAGAGCACTTTCAAGGGACAAATGCAGAACGAGTGCACAGAGGATTCACTGCCATCCTCACAAATGTCTCAATGTCTCTTCCTTCTTGGGCGTTCAAGTAGGATCTCTTGTGCCAGCAGGAGATCTGCTGAGCCCAGTATAAAAGTCATGGAGGTAGTTGAATATGATGGTAGAGGTGCAGAACAATAATCCCTTCCTTTAAGCAAGGGCTTAAGCCAGTGGTTCTCAACCTGTGGGTCCCCAGGTGTTTTAGCCTACAACTCCTAGAAATCCCAGGCAATTTACCAGCTGTTAGGATTTCTGGGAGTTGAAGGCCAAAACATCTGGGAACCCACAGGTTGAGAACCACTGGTTAAGCATTTGGCATTCATTGGAAGCCTTGAGGAGCAACTGTGGGACTTTGGGGGCCCATATTATCCCCCCAGCATGCCTAAAGGACTGGGGAAAAGGGTTATCAACAGCTTCAGGGGCATTATTGTCATATTTTGAGGCCTGTCTGGGTCATTTGAGGAATGCTGAGGTTTAGGAAAGGACCTGAAATCATTTACAAGCCTTCAAAGACTGCAAAATAAACAAACAAAAAACAAAGGGCATTTGAAATTTTCTTTGGACTCCTTTTAATTCTAGGCTATTGTCAGGACACATGGCCATTTTTTTAAAGTTTTGCTTTTTTCTTCCCCCTCCAAAAATGCAGTCACCCCACTGCTCTATCCTGACAATAACAGTCTTATCTTCTTTGGGTTTTGAATTGTGTCCCACTTCTCATGTTTCTTAGGATGGCTTCACCCAGAATCCTCACTGAGGAGGGAAAGCGCACTTGAAAAGCAGGACAGTTAAGATGTGGTCTCTCCTGACCAACGGCGTATTGGGGAAGTAGGAACAGGCTAGCCTTATTTGGGATACAGGCAGTCCCCAAGTTACAAAGAAGAAAGGTTCTGTAGGTTTGTTCTTGTTGAATTTTGTTTATAAGTCGGAACAGGTGCATTTTTTAAGTGTTAACGCCATCCAAAAATGTATGTATCTTTTAGCTTTGGATGGCATAGGGAAAGGTTAACACCTTTTTGTGGTTTTTGTTTTGCTGTCTGTGTCCCTGTTAATAATATAATAATATACTTTATTTATATTCCACTCTATCTCCCCGAGGGAACTCAAAGCGAATGACAAACATTCATTGCATTATACAATTGACAACAAAGACAGACAGTACATAAACAGAGGCAAAGTTTCCCTATTTTTTCATCTCTGGCTTCTGGAGGCTGTGCTCGACTCAGCCATGGGGTGTTTCATTTTTCCACACTAAGGAGCCTGTTGTCCATGGACGCCTTCCTGATCGAATTGCAGCATGTTTTTCGGGGCACCTTTTACCTCCCCGCCAAAACGGTACCTATTGATCTACTCACATTGCTGTTTTTGAACTGCTAGAGAAGCAGAAGCTAGGGCTGACAGTGGTAGCTTGAACTGCCAACATTCCGATCAGCAAGATCTTCTGTAGCTGGTGGTTTAACCCACTGTGCTAGCTGCAGACCCTGTTCAGATTTCACCCCACTTTCTGTGCTTATAATAATTGGATTCTGAAAACTTTGGCTTGTTATGGAAACAAGGGTTGGTAATAAAGCTTCAGTGGAGACATCTTTTCCCCATAATAAGAAGTATTTCAGGAGTGCATTTCCCTTTCAAGGGGTAGATTCCTCTCACTTCCTGTTGTCTCAGCCTCGTTCTTAACTAGGAGTTGTTTGTAACTTGAGAACTGTCCGAGGTTTCATGCAGTTGGTTTTCTCTCTCCCTATTCATGCTAGAAGTGTATTTCAGTTCTGATCCCTCCCACTCTCCTATCACCGTCCCAGAGTCTCCCACCACGACCCTCTTGCATGTTCCCCCCTTCAAGTGTGCTCCCTTCATTCGGGGGCGGGGGCGGAAAGGCTCAGCCCGAACCTGAACGCGGCGTTGTGGGTTAGTCCTGAGGGAAGGGCAGGTGGTGCGCAGGGCTCTCGTGAGGGTTTAGTCACCCTGGTCTCCGTTTCTCGCCAGGGCTGGGTTCCTATTCTCAAGACCCATCAGGCTTCGGGCCCATACTTTGTTTACACACTTATGGTCAGGCTGAGAAGTGAGTTATCCTAGGTAGGTGGCGCCTCTTTTACCCCCAAACCCTCTTCTTGCTTGTCATGGCTTGTGTGGTGGGAGAGATGTACTTAACTCGTTGCCTGTTCCCTTACAGAGGGGTTGCCGGTTTCGAGGGGTGGGGGGCTCCTTGGCCCTCTGCCGTGGGCCCCCTGTTCCGTTCTCATTCGGACTTTGCTTGCTTCCCAGCCGCAGGGTATCCAAACCATGCGAACACTACACTCTCTATCCTTATTAGAGGCATTGAGGGCCGTCGATTGTGTCTGTTTCCATATAACCGGACCAGTTTTCCCTGCTTTTTAAAGCAAAATCGTAAGATGGTCATGCAAAATCAAAGCTATCCCCTCTCTGGGTTGCTGTGAGTTTTCCAGGCTGTATGGCTATATTCCAGAAGCGTTTTCTCCTGATGTTTCGCCCACATTTATGGCAGTACCTTCAGAGGTTGTGAGGTCTGTTGGAAACTAGGCAAGTGGGGTTTATATACCTGTGGAATATCCAGGGTGGAAGAAAGAACTCTTGTCTATTGTGAATGTTGCAATTGCCCACCTTGATTAGCATTGAATGGCCTTGCAGCTTCAAAGCCTGGCTGCTTCCTACCTGGGGGAATCCTTTGTTACAAGGCATTAGCTGGCCCTGATTGCTTCCTGTCTGGAATTCCCCTGTTTTTTTAGTATTGCTCTTTATTTATTATCCTGATTTTAGAGTTTTTTTAATACTGGTTGACAGATTTTGTTCATTCCACAGATATATGCACATTCCAGATATATAAATCTCACTTGCCTAGCTTCCAACAGACCACACAACCTCTGAAGATGCCTGCCATAGATGTGGGTGAAATATCAGGAGAGAATGCTTCTGGAACATGGCCATACAGCCCGGAAAACACACAGCTATCCAGTGATTCCTGCCATGGAAGCCTTCGACAACATATCCCCTCTCTCTTGACACAGAACCAGAAGGAAAAGCTTGGAAAACCTAAAGTAGGACTCTTCAACCTGTGGCCTTCCAGGTGTTAGGGACTCCGGCTCCCAGAATTCCCAGCCATTGGACAATCTGACAATGGCTTCTGGGAGTCAGAGGCCCAAACGCTTAGAGGGCCACAGGTTGAAGAGGCCTGACCCAGTCATGCACTTCTCTTTCCAAGGCCTGCTTTCTTCTCACTGAGAAGCCAAAGGCGGTGTCTTTTCAGAAAACAAGCAGTTGTTTACATCTGCTTTGGCTGATGCTGAACCTTGGCTGGATGCAGGTCCAGATGTTTGTTTGTTTTTTTAAAGACATGTCACAGTGATGGAAGGGCATTTTGCGGACAACGTTGCCTCTGATAAAACTCAGTGGAAGGCTGTGGTTTCACGAAGGAGAAGTCGGGGAGAGGTGACCCACAGAACAGGGCACTGGCCTTTTGGAAGCTGCAGGGAGGCCCAAGTAAAGCCTTTCCTCTGCCCAAAATCTTATACGACAGGAGTCATGTTTCGAGAGCAGCCTCCTCTTATTCAGTGGCTTTGTTACTCCTCTTTTTACGCACGTTTCTGATAGAGCAAGCCTGCATTTGGTTATACACTCCCTTCTCTTACATAGGTCAATTCATTCAAGAGGAGGATTTGCTTGGAAGCATTCTGGCAAACTGGCAAAAGATGTGTCATCCGGACCCTGCATCTTGGTTGATTTTGGTTAAGAATGAGGGCATCTTGGACTTATGGGCCCCATAGAATGAGAGATGATTTGGTGGGGAGACCCTTTTAAGTCTGTTTGGGGTACCATCGTGTCATGCCCTTTTCTCTCTCATTCCAGAGCAATATGTCAATCAACATCTGGAAGTGCATAATAATAATAATAATAATAATAATAATAATAATAATTTATATTATTATTATTATTATTATTATTATTGTGTTGTCGAAGGCTTTCATGGCCGGAATCACTGGGTTGATGTGAGTTTTCCAGGCTGTTTGGTCATGTTCCCTAAGCATTCTCTCCTGATGTTTTGCCCACATCTATGGCAGGCATCCTCAGAGGTTTTTAGGTCTGTTGGAAACTAGACAAGTGAGTTTTATGTATCTGTGGAATGTCCAGGGTGGGAGAAAGAACTCTTGTCTGTTGGAGGCAAGTGTGAATGTTGCAATTGGCCACCTTGAATAGCATTGAATGGCCTTGCAGTTTCAAAGTCTGGGTGCTTCCTGCCTGGGGGATCCTTTGTTGGGGGTGTTAGCTGGCCCTGGTTGATTCTTGTCTGGAATTCCCCTGTTTTTTGAATGTTGCTCTTTTGTTACTGTCCTGATTTTAAAGATTTTAAATACTGGTAGCCAGATTTTGTTCATTGTCATGGTTTTTTCCTTTCTGTTGAAATTGTCCACATGCTTGTGGATTTCTGTGGCTTCTCTGTGTAGAGAAGCCACATGGTGGTTGTTTGAGTGGTCCAGCATTTCTGTGTTCTCAAATAATATGCTGTGTCTAGATTGGTTCATCAGATGCTCTCTATGGGTGACTTCTCAGATTGAATCATTCTGCAGTACCTTTTATGTTCCTTGATTTGTGTTTGGGAATTGCTGCGTTTGGAGGTCCCTATGTTGACTTGTCCACAGCTGCATGGTATATGGTAGGCTCCTGCAAATATGAGAAGATCCTTCACTTGCCTAGTTTCCAACAGACATCACAACCTCTGAGGATGCCTGCCATAGATGTGGACAAAATCTCAGTAGAGAATGCTTCTGGAACATGGCCAAATACCCCAGAAAACTCATAGCAACCCAGTGATTCCGGCCATGAAAGCCTTCAACAACACATTATTACTATTATTATTATTATTATTATTATTATTATTATTTCTTCAGTTTCCAGCTTGTTCTCTCTAAATAGATGAACCAAAGTGCTTTATCAGCCTTGGAGTCATTGTCGTCATCATCATCATTATAGTAAGAAGAAGAAATAATAATAATTTTAATTGGAAAATCTTCTTCGTTGTCGTCTTCTTCTCCTCCTCCCCCTTCTTCTTCTTCTTCTTCTTCTTCTTCCTCCTCCATTTCCTGTTTGTCCTCTCAAAGTGCTTTATCACCGATGAGTCATTATCATTTATTTATGTATTTATTTGCAGTATTTCTATTTTGCCCTTCTCACCCCAAATGGGATTCAGGGCGGATTACACAACATACATATGCGGCAAGCATTCAGTGTCGTTTATACACTGACAAGACAGACAATTGTATATAGATAGAAGTATGTGTGTGTGTGTGTGTATAGGCTTTTCCCATCTTCAGCATCTTGGAAGCTTGTGCTTGGTTCCAGCCACGGGAGGGTGGGGTGCTGTCGCTCCATCTCCCTGCCAAAGAGTTTGTCCACAAACGTCGTGCTTTGATCTAATTGTCAGCTTTTTCTGGCATTTCCTTATGGGTGCTTTAAATACCTCCCCGCTTTTAAGCAGTACCTATTTACTCACATTTTTCTTTCGAACCGCTAGGTAGGCGGAAACTGGCCTAGAGGCCACGAGCTCACCCTGACCCGGGCTTCAAACTGTCAACCTCTCAATTGACATGGTTTATTGCAGCTGGTGGTTTAACTTGCGTGATGAAGCCCGGCCCTCATCATCATCATCACCTGCATTATAGTAATAAGATTTCCCAATTAAAATTATTATTATTATTTCTTCTACTTCTTCCTCTTCTATTTACTGCTTGTTCTCTCTAAAAAGAAGACACAGAGTGCTTTACCACCTTGTGAGTCATTATCATCATAATTATGTAATAGAGTAATAATAATAGTATCCAGCTGATACCAACAGGATTAGTGCACAGCAAACAACATCACTATGCTGACTTTTGTATTCGTTCACACGTTTGACCCTTCCCAAGTGTCTAGGACTGTGTGATGTATCAGCGAATAATGCATGCAGATCAGAGTAGGGTGGTCTTTTGCAGCTGGCAGGTGGTAATTTTGTCAGCGTCAATTGTTTATAAGTTCAGGCCAAGGTCTTTAGGCACTGCACCCAGTGTGCCAATCACCACTGGGATCACCTTGACTGGCTTATGCCAAAGTCTTTGCAGTTCCATCCTTAAAATCCTTGTATCGTGTGAGCTTTTCCAGTTGCTTCTCGTCAATCCTGCTGTCGCCTGGGATTGCAACATCAAATGATCCATGCTTTGTTTTCTTCCACGATTGTGAGGTCAGTCTGAATTCAGAAGTCCCAGAGTAGATTGATGTGTTCATTTTCTGTAACTTTTTCAGGCTTGTGATCCCACCAGTTCTTTGCCGCATGCAGATGGTATTTGTGACACAAGTTCCAATGGATACGCTGACCAATGGTGTTATGCCTCTGTTTGTAGTCCATCTGTGCAATCTTCTTGCAGCAGCTGAGTGTGTGATCCTGCGTTTTGTCTGCTTCCTTGTAGATTCTACATTTGGAATCTGTCGTCGTCTTTTCAGTTCTAGCTTTGATGGCATTGGTTCTAATGGCTTGTTCTTGGGCTGCAAGAATCAGGCCCTCCACCTCCTTTTTCCAAGTTCCATTTGTGAGCCACATCCATGTTTTTTCCTTGTCCATTTTGCCCTCAATTTTTTCCCAGGAACTCTCAATGGAGAGCCTTCTTTTGCCAGTTTTCTCTTCTGCTCTGCATTGTATTTTTACGGCATTCACTCTTTGTCTTTTGCACTTCAAGCAGTTTTCTACTATTGACTTGCATCAATGTTGGTCCTTGACTGCCTTTCCCATAATCTACCAGTTGTTGATTATTATTATTATTATTATTATTATTATTATTATTATTATTATATTTATAATTAATTATTGTTGTTATTACTATTATTGTGTTGCCTGCTTGTTCTCTCTAAATAGAAAATACAAAGTGCTATATCACTTCGTGAGTCAGAGGGGCCACACAGATGGGTTTGAATGCCCACTTTCCGCTCCCTGGGTCCTGTGGGCTGTGGATGATGGGTTTTGGGTTCTGGGAAAGGGTGAGTGGGATTTTCCTGGGGAGGGGGGAACAGGGACACCTTCCTGTGAGTGCTCACCCACCTTCCTTCCCCTCCCTCCTTTCTCCCTCTCTCCCTTCCAGGATATGGGCAAGACTTGAGCGGCTTCGGCCAGGCCTTCGCCGACCCCGGGCAGCAGCCTCCGCAGCAGCAGCAGGGGCAGCCGCAGCCCCCATCCTATGGAGGCCCATCGGTCCCTCCATCTGGTGGCCCTCCGGCCGGAGGCAGCGCTTTTGGCCGCGGCCCCAACCACAACGTCCAGGGCTTCCATCCCTACCGGCGCTAAGTGGACCCTTTTTGGGTCGCAATCAGGGGGGAGCGCTGCCCCGGAACCTCGGCTTGAAACCCACGAACTTGTGACAATCACCTACATTTTGGGGAGGGAGGGGGTGAGGGAATGGAGGAGGAGGAGGAGGCTGCAATTGGGAGTTGTTGTCCACTTCCCAATCGCATCCAAACCCCCTCTCTTTAAGGGGATGATTGGCTTCGAAACACCAAGGCGCGATGCTTGGACTGCAGTTTGTTATTTTATATAAAGACCCCTCCTCTCCTTCCTTCCCTCCCCCCTCCTTCCTCCATCTTTCGATCCATCAGCACAAATAATAAAAGAGCAGTGTCACTGGTTCAAAACTACAGGGTTTTTTTGGAGGGGGGGAACAACATTCATCAGCTTTAATTAACAACAACAAACCCTTCAGGTTCTTTTTTCTCTTATTCCATCCCTACCTTTCCCCCCCTCCCCTTGAGCCTTTTGTTTTACCATTATATTGTAAACTTTTATGTTGAAAGAAGAAGAAGAATATATATATATACCTTTACAGATTGTGAGATTTTTAAGAGCAAATTTTCTACGACGTGTGCCGGGTTATTTTTTTTAATTTAAAATAATAATAAAAACTAAAGAGATAGAGAAAGAGAGAGAGAGGGAAGGGGGGGCTGAACAAAACAAACAGGGTTTCCATTCATACTGCTTCAGAAAGAGAGGGAATGGTGGGAATGAAGAGGGAAAGAAAGAAGGAGAAAAAGGCGAGGAAAAAAAGGAGGGGAAGAATAAACTGCATGTTGTTTTGTTACTGGTTTCGGAAAAGGTCCCCCCGCGGTCACTTCCAAAGCACAGTGTTTCAGGCTGGAGCTTTTTCAGTTCTTTGAAAATAAAATTTAAATATATATATATATATATCTTTGAGGGGTTTTTTCTTTGGGGGGGGCATTGCAAAGATCTTGAAGTCGTCCCTCAGGCAAAAAAAGACAGAAAAGAAGAAACACTTCCGTTTTCGGGGTGCGTTTTGCACTAGCCAGTGATGACCCCCCCCCCCTTTGGTTTGAATAAAGAAAAAGTAACTTTTGGATTAGAAACACCAACTGTGTCATTCTCTTTCTTTCCTCCACATCTCTGCCTTCAAATGCTTACCATTCTGCTGCGGATTCAATTTCAGAAGTTCCTTTTGGGGTTGGTCCCCTTGGACGAAGGTGAACTTTTTGGTCAAGATGGTTCCTTTTCCTATTATTATTACTGTTATACAAAGTGGAGCCCCCGGTGGCGCAGTGTGTTAAAGCGCTGAGCTGCTGAGCTTGTGGACCGTGAGCTTCTGCTGTTAGCCTCAGCTTCTGCCAACCTAGCAGTTAGAAAGCATGCAAATGTGAGTAGATGAATAGGTACCGCTCTGGCGGGAAGGTAACGGCGCTCCATGCAGTCATGCCGGCCACATGACCTTGGAGGTGTCTATGGACAACGCCGGCTCTTCGGCTTAGAAATGGAGATGTGCACCACATCCCAGAGTTGGACACAACTACTATTATTACTGTGTTTTTCCAAATCTTGGTGAACTTTTCAGTCAAGAGAGTTCCAATTCTTATTATTACAGTAGACCCATTAGAACAAGGGTACCTAATAAACATGAGGGCATGGGTATTATTATTATTACTACAGTAGACTCCTATAGAACAAGTGTGCCTAATAGGAATGGGGGCTAGGGTATTATTAATATTATTAATATTATTATTAAAGTAGACTCCTTAGATCAAGGGTGCCTAATAGACATGGGGGCTTGGGTATTATTACTATTATTACAGTAGACTTTCCTATAGAACAAGTGTGCCTAATAGACATGGGGGCTAAGTTATCTGCGTTCCCACAAACCCCGGAGTCTACTGTATATGAGGAGCGTACATTAAATATTTCCCTTGACCCATTTCCTGCGGACAGAGCAATGAAACTTGGCCCAGTTCTTAGTCCTTTTCTAGATAGGTGCCACCTAGGGACACACCCTTCTCCTATCTTTGTAAGCAACTGTAAACACCTCGCTTGTAGAAGTCGACAGGTTGCTCCAAAAGCCAAGTTGTGACTTCGGAAATCAGAATCTCGTCATCTTGAGAAATGCTTGCCCTTCAAAAATAACACTATTATTGGAAAGAGGTGGAAGTACGATGGCGCGAGGTCAGATGAATAAGGGGGATGTGGTCAAAGCCACAAGAGCATGCTTCTTTCATTTGGGGAACGTGAGTTGTGAACTGGTGCATTGTCTTGCAGAAGGTGGACACCTTTGGTGAGCATGCCATGTTTTCCACCATTTCCGCAGCAATGAAGCATAATATGCTCCAGTGATCATGGGACCCTTTGCTAGGAAATCCATCCATAGTACTCCGTGCTGTTTCCAAAATACTGTGAGCATGACCTTGCCTGCCAAGAGTTGGGTATGTGCCACTTTTGAAGGTAGTGAGTCATGATACTTCCATTGCACCAACTAGACTTGAGTCTCAGGATCAGAGTGATGGATCCAGCTTTCACCCTGTGTCATCAGTCTATTGAAAAGGTCCTGGTTTCCATGGCACATCGTTCTCAATAGAGCCTGAGAGCATTCGACTTGTTCCTGCTTCTGGAAAGGTGTGAGCAGCCGGAGGACCCTGCGAGTGGATAACTTATGCATGTGAAGATAGTCTTGGAGGATTTTTTCCACAGACCCCACACTAATCTTGACATTTTGGGCTAGGTGGCAAATGGTTACACTGCGATTTTCCAAAATTGCGACCTCCACTTGCTGGATGGTGCGTTCATCAATAGCAGAATGGGGTCGCCTGGGAATTGGAGCTATTTGCACCAAAGTCCAACCACATTGGAATGGACGATGCCAGTTCTTGACTCCATCATATGATGGGCAATCCTCACCATCAACCTCTTTCATCTCATTGAACATCTCCTTTGGTGTGCAGCCTTTCAAGGAAAGGAACTTAAGGACTGCTCTGTATTCCACTGGGTCCACCTCACCACTTCAGCACCTGTACAATCAAGACTGTTATCACTTCTGAGTTGTAATACATTATACATTTGCAGTTTCAGCATCCTGTGATAAATAGAAGTGGGATGAGGGAAATCTTTAATGAACACCCATTGTATATATTGATTTATTTATTTATCATGTCAGGAGCAAACCAAACAATTGTACTGTATTTTTTAAAAACACACACACACAAAATTTGCAAACTTGGCATTCTATTAAATGTCCTTTGACCAGTAGCTGGCCACTTGGAGTGGCTCTGGTGTTGCTATAAGAAGGTCCTCCATTGTGCATGTAGGCTGCATTGCAGCAGGTGGTCTGTGGTTTGCTCTTCTCCACACTCGCGTGTTGTGGATTCCACTTTGTAGCCCAATTTCTTAAGGTTGGCTCTGCATCTCGTGGTGCCAGAGCGCAGCCTGTTCAGTGCCTTCCAAGTCGCCCAGTTTTCTGTGTGCCCAGGGGGGAGTCTCTTATTTGGTATCAGCCATTGATTGAGGTTCTGGCTTTGAGCCTGCCACTTTTGGACTCTCGCTTGCTGAGGTGTTCCAGCGAGTGTCTCTGTAGATCTTAGAAAATTATTTCTTGATTTAAGTCATTGGCGTGCTGGCTGATATCCAAACAGAATGGGCCGGAGATGTCACTGCCTTGGGCCTTTCACTATTGGTTGCTACTTCCCGGCGGATGTCAGGTGGTGCAATACCGGCTAAACTGTAATTTTTCCAGTGGTGTAGGACTCAGACACCCTGTGATAATGCGGCATGTCTCATTAAGAGCCAGATCCACTGTTTTAGTGTGGTGAGATGTGTTCCACACTGGGCATGCGTACTCAGCAGCAGAGTAGCACAGCGCAAGGGCGGATGACTTCATTATCCACTAGCCATGTAGCTGTCGTATATATTGATAAGAGAGCTACATGCCTAGTGGATGATGGAAGCTATAGTCCAAAGCATCCAGAAGATGGTTGGGGAAGATGGGATCTGCACGCAAAGATCTAATGGCCTTATGTTCCACCTTGCTTAGGTTTCAGTCCTATGTCCCAATGAGCTTGGCTTTCCTCTGAGGCTGAGAGAGTGTGACTTCCCATGGCCAAGTGGGGATTCGAACCCGGATCTGTCATAGAATCATAGTTGGAAGCAACCACAAGGCCGAGCCTGTCCAATCCCTTGCCGCTGCAAAGAAATAATCGTAAATATCCCCATATTCAGACTTATCTTGGGTCCTCCAGAGGCCTCAGCCAGCCGGCCCAAGCGCGAGGAATTATAGGAACTGAAGTCCAAACCAATTCAGTAATGTTCCATCTGAACATTAAGAAGAACTTCCTGTGAGAGCTGTTCAGCAGTGGAACTCTCTGCCGCCGAGTGTGGTGGAGGCGCCTTCTTTGGAGGCTTTTAAACAGAGGCTGGATGGCCATCTGTCGGGGGTGCTTTGAATGCAATGTTCCTGCTTCTTGGCAGGGGGTTGGACTGGATGGCCCATGAGGTCTCTTCCAACTCTGATTCTATAATTCTATASTTGAGACTCAATGAGATATTCATTGAAAAACTYGGTAAAATGTGCTGCAGGATGTCTTTCCTGCAAAAACAAAGTTTTTGAAATATAATATACTTTTCCAGTCTCTTCCAACTGRATGATTCTACGACACGGATTTGTTTGGACTGGGCTTGCCCTTTAAGAAAGCCGCGCATGCGTATTACCAGCCGGCGGAGTTACGGACGGAAGCTCGTGGAGGGTGTGACGCAGTGAATACCGGAAGCCGCCCGTCTCGCGAGATTTAAGGGACAGCCCGCGCGAGAGTTCGTCCTTTTCCCTGAGAAGACTGAAGCCAAGATGGTGCGTATTTGGAGCGGAGGGTGAAGGGGCTCTTSTAATCCGGTTCCATCCAACCGGAATGAGCGCGGGGGKGCGCCCAGGCCTAGTTGRTCGCAAAYCGGGGACGGGGGAGAGTTCGACCGAACCGGTTGGGAGCGCTGAAGCGGAAAGAAAGCGGAGAAAAGGAGCGGGCAATAATGGGGCCCGGTGAGGGAGAGGCCTAAAACACTTTAGGGGTCCTTGGTGACCCGTATAGGCGTCTACATAGATCGCCTGATATATTGTTCTTTAGCAAGGCTATGTGTGTGTGTATGGGGGGTGATGTGGAACTGCAGTGCTTCTGAGCATGAATTGAGTCCCTTCTGTGTGTCTTTCAGGCTCTGTATTGGCAAGGTTGGCTCTGAGCTTGAGCAGAGTGCTAACAGGCCTTGTATTTTTGTCAAAAACAGGAATTTGAAAGGGGAGGTATAGGACTTTAAAATCACACCTCTGAGAAGGAGCACAACTAGCAGTACCTCTGAGCTTGTACAGAGTGCGGATATGCAACTTTCCTTTGAGGAGGGCTGTTTTAAAATAGCAGTGCCTCAGCATGAACAGAGAGGTAACAAGCCTCAGTGCCCTTTGAAAAGGTTTATTTTTAAAATAGCTATATTCTGCAGACAAAGTTGTCTGAAAGGCTTGGTATGAGAAGCAGGTGATTTTTGATTTTATGAGAGATGAGATACTGGCCAGACACAGATATTATAGAAGGAATGCAAGAGTTCTTTAATGGTATAACCCTTACCCTAATCCTAACCCAACCCTAGCCCCTAATCCTAACCCAACCCTAGCCCCTAATCCTAACCCAACCCTAGCCCCTAATCCTAAACCTCACCTCCTTTCTATCCTTCCACCAAATGCAACTACCAAGTATATTCCCACCCTCAGTGTGCCTCTCTCCCTCCGCCTCCTCTCTGGACCACATGGTCCTTTCCCTTATTCACAACTGCGCGTAATGCTCGGAGCTTCCGGACCCAGCTATCATACTATCACCGATAAACGTTTGGATTTTCGGGTTTTAGAATCCCTGTATTTGCAAGATAAGGAGACATTAGGACCCATATTGAAGCACCTGAAAGTGCAATTTGGGATGCAAGGAGCAAAGACAAAACTGTGTAGAAACATATAAAGGGGTCTACGTAGGCTGCTGAGAACGTTTAATTCTTATCGTCATGAGTCCCTAATTATTAATAAATTGAAGCAAAAAATAATATTTGGCAAACAACATAATAGACATAGATGGCTTCT
The DNA here is from genome assembly GCF_025583915.1 of Anolis sagrei ordinatus. Classification (NCBI taxonomy): domain Eukaryota; kingdom Metazoa; phylum Chordata; class Lepidosauria; order Squamata; family Anolidae; genus Anolis; species Anolis sagrei. The sequence goes on from NW_026847771.1 coordinate 57,006,612, forward strand.
GGATGATGAGGTAATAGAGCAGCGTTTCTCAACCTGGGGTTCGGGACCCCTGGGGGGGGGTTTGTGCGGGGCTGTCAGAGGGTTTGCCAAAGACCACCAGAAAACAGTACTTTCTGTTGGTTATGGGGGAATCTGTGTGGGAAGTTTGGTCCAATTCTATAGTTGGTGGGGTTCAGAATGCTCTTTGGTTGTAGGTGAACTATAAATCTCAGCAACTACAACTCCCAAATGTCACGGTCTATTTTCCCAAAACTGTGAACTACTATTCCAAAACTCAAGTTCAGTGCCCAGCAAACCCTTACAGTATTTTCTCTTGGTCATGGGAGTTCTGTGTGCCAAGTTTGGTTCAATTCCATCATTAGTGGAGTTCAGAATGCTCTTTGATTGTAGGTGAACTATAAATCTCAGAAACTACAACTCTTACATGACAAAATCAATACCCCTCCCAACCCCACGAGTATTCAAATTTGGGTGTATCGGGTATTTGTGCCAAATTTGATCCACTGAATGAAAATACATCCTGCATATCATATATTTACATGACGATTCATAACAATAGCAAACTTACAGTTAGGAAGTAGCAACGAAAATAATGTTATGCTTGGGGGTCACAACAACATGAGGATCTGTATTAAGGGGTCGCAGCATTTGGAAGGTTGAGAAACACTGCTATATAGGGTACCCCCAGGATCTTATACAGAACTGAAGTTTGGGGCCTAAACCAAATACCATCATTAGAGCAATCTCAACTACAGCACTTGCGAAGCTTCCTGGGAGTGGACAAAAGGATCCCAACTGCTGCAGTAAGAGCAGAACTGGGAGTAGATGGCTTATCCAAGATTGGTGCATACAACTAGTGGGTAAAATTGAACGCCATGGCAAATGACAGGCTACCAAAATTGTGTGTTAGGGCAGACAAAAAATCAACATCAGATGTCTTGGCTAGTTCAGTTGACAAAACATTAGGAGTTGTGGACTTCTGATTCTGTATCCAAATCTCCCAGGATAGTGGTTCTCAACCTGCGGGTCCCCAAGTGCTTTGGCCTACAGCTCCCAGAAATCACAACCAGTTTGCCAGCTGTTAGGATTTCAGGGAGTTGAAGGCCAAAACATCTGGGAACCCACAGGTTCAGAACCACTGTTCTAGAAGAACTAGTTCCAAAAATGGTTGCACAACAAATATTGGATATAGAAGCTCAGAAAGACATTGCTACCCTCAGTAAAGCCGGCTCATTGAAATATACTTTTCAAACAGCCCAATATCTAAGGACAGAAATGCCTCAGGAGGGTATGTACTAGAACTAGATTTGAACAGCTGGATACAGTGTTCAAACCTGGATGGATTAACCAAGTTCCATATAATGAACAATTTTGTATCCAAGGAGGTAGAAGATATCACACATGTACTGTTTAGTTATAACTTGTACAAGAAAGAGAAACCAATACCTTGGACCATAAATTATATAAAAGACACACTGGGATCCTTATATTAAAACTACATTTTTATTTGCTAGCCAGAATGCTAAAATAACATACTAAATGGCCCTTTTTCTATTTAAAGCTGAGAATTGCATATTTGGAATCAATTGGGGTAAACTAGAGGTGATGCAGATAGTTGATCTAGATGGGGACCTTGTTAACAGCTTGTTTATTTTAACTTTTGTTGCACTGTGGGTTGTATGTGTTAAATGTGTTTTGATACAGCCAATGGGCTACTAAATAAAACATACTGTACCATAGCCTGAATGTCATTGTATACAACATTTTTACTGTTTTAATGTAATTAGAAAGGAAAAGTCTTTCTCTTAACTAACCATTTTGGATATTGGAGAACTGTCAGGAAAAAGGATGCTCAGCCTTCCAATTCAAAATCTTTTGCAAAATTAGAGAAGGGATGTACTTCTGAGTATGGTCAAGAGCCAGGAAAAACATTGTGGCTGTGTTGGAATAGTTGTGCCATTGAATATGTGCGGAAGGGTCGTGATGGGTTTGGTTTTAAAATCTCATTCCAAACGAGTTGAAATAGGGTAATTCCACCCGCAAGTTTTAAACTTTTTTGTATTGCCAGGCTTTTGAAATTGCAGGTAAATTGGTTGGTAATTCTACATTTTGGGATGGCAGAAAGCATGTGTATCAACCTGGAGGGTAAATGGTATGTTTTTGGGATTGAGTCCCTCCTTTTCCTGTCCCTACTACAATCTCCTTGTTTGTCTTCCCTTCCTGGGCAGGCGGAAGTGGAGCAGAAGAAGAAGCGGACCTTCCGGAAGTTCACATACCGGGGCGTTGATCTGGATCAGCTCCTCGACATGTCCTAGTAAGAAACACCTTCGAGGTCTCACAACCTCTGAGAATGCCTGACATAGATGCAGGCGAAACGTCAGGAGAGAATGCTTCGGGAACATGGCCATACAGCCCGGAAAAATCACAACAACCCACATTCCTTTTGTTGCTTAATGCATCTTAAAACATCCATTGGGGGGGGGGGGGGTTGCACCTAGCATCATCTTAAGCCCTATTTGGAAATGCGTTCCATATTCTATCCGTTTTTCCTCCCTTTCCCAAATATTGGCATCACAGAAGAGCGGAATAATGCCCATTACTTCTAGTCCCATCCCCATCCACTGCCCTCCCAATAATTATGTTTTTGGATATCTTTACATATATAACCAGTGTTGCCTGGGTATGTGTTTTCTTTGTGGCCCTTTCTCTTCCTCTTTTTCTTTCTTTTCGTTTTCCCTTGTTTGTCATCCTACATTTTTTATTTTTTCTTCTCCCCTTCTTTCTCTTTTTCCTCCTTTCCCCGATACCTTTTTTCCTTTCCCTTCTATCCTCTTCCTTGAATCCTTCCCTCCTCTTTCTTTCTCCCTCAGCCCTGACTTCCTTTCTCTCCCCTTCTTTCTCTCCTGCCTTTCTCTCTCCTTTTCCCTTCCTTTTTCTCCCCTTTCCTCCCATCTCCTTTCTTTTTCCGTAGTAACTTCTTTCCTTTCTCTTTTTCCCTTGCTTTTTTCCTTCTCTTCTTTTTTATCCATTTCCCCTTCCTTTCTCTTCCCTTCCTTTCCTCATATGTTTTAATCCTTCCTTATCACTCCTTCTCTTTTTTTTCTTTTTCTTTCCTTCCCTTCTAGCCACCTAGTTGCAACCAATCCCCCTTGTTTCTTTAATTTCCCTGTGCTCTGGTCTCGTGTGCCAAGTTTGGTCCAGATCCATCAAGCCATGGAGGAGCCTAGACAATTTTTAAAAGGAGGGCTTTTTGTTTGTAGTGAAATATGTGCAGTGACAACTGGAATTGGCTCCGGATTATGATCTTGGACTGCATGGTTTTAACACTTGGTGCAATATTTAGATGGTTTAATTTCTGTGGTTTTAATGTATATGTTTATTTTAATTGTACAGTAGAGTCTTGCTTATCTGACATTTCCTCAAGCATTTCCCTTTCAATTAAATGAGAGCTCCCCAACTCTCTCTCCATTCCCAATAAGTGAAAAAGGCAAGGGGGGGGGGAGGCAGGACCGAAAGCGCCCTCCCTCCTCCCCTCTGTGATTTCCATGCTCCTTTTCTGCATCCAGGCAATTCCTTGACCCTTTCAGTCCCTGTTGTCAGTATTCTAGGTATCTAGAGCCGCATCCGATGGGTAACAGTTGCAGACTCTGTATTATCCGACATTCTGCTGGCCTGTTTATGTCAGATAAATGAGACTCTACTGTATATTGTTTTTATGGCATTGAATTGTTGCCTATGTGTAAATGCCGCTCTGAGTCCCCTTAGGGGTGAGAAGGGCAGGATATAAATATGGTAAATAATAGTAATAATAATACAGCCAACAGTATATTTTAATCTGTCAATTTCCCTCTCCCACCCATAATATCAAGAGAGGGTCCACCCTAAATGTGGCTGTCGTGCTGACCCTTTCCCTTCCACCCCTAGTGAACAGCTAATGCAGCTTTACAGTGCCCGCCAGCGCCGACGGCTGAACCGGGGTCTGCGCCGCAAGCAGCACTCCCTTCTGAAGCGCCTGCGTAAGGCCAAGAAGGAGGCCCCGCCGATGGAGAAGCCTGAGGTGGTCAAGACCCACCTTCGAGATATGATCATCCTCCCCGAGATGGTGGGCAGCATGGTGGGCGTTTACAACGGGAAGACCTTCAACCAGGTGGAGATCAAGGTGAGCCGCTTGCTCGTTGAGGAAACTGGAATTGACATTTATTCCAGCAGCGTCTCCCAATCACAATGGGTTCACTGAGAGTCTACAGGGCAGTCCCCAAGTTACAGATAAGAGAGGTTATGTAGGTTTGTCCTTAAGGTGAATTTGTATGCAATTTGAAACAGGGACATTTAAAAAGCGTAACTCCAGCATATACACCCTCCCCTATACTATCCAAAACTTATATATATATTAGTGTGTTTATGTGTGTATATCTGATATAACATATATCCTTGAGTATAAGCTGACCCAAATATAAGTCACGGCACCCAATTTTACCACAAAAAACTGGGAAAACTTATTGACTCGAGTATAATCCGAGGATGGGAAATGCAGTAGCTACTGGTACATTTGAAAATAAAACAAATACCAATAAAATTACATTAATTGAGGCATCTGTAGGTTAAATGTTTTTGAATATTTACATAAAACTGTAATTTTAGATAAGACTGTCCAACTCTGATGAAGCCATTATTCTAAGCTTCTGCAATGTAAATGTGTTTATGTATCCTTCAACAATAATAAAATAATGTAATAATAAAGTGTAAAATACGTAATAAACATAATAACAGTAAAGAAATAATAATAACAATAATAAAGAGTAAAATAATAAATGTAATAATAATGAATAGAGTAATATTAAAATGTAACAAAATAACACATAGAGTAAAATAATAAAGTGTTTTATGCAATAATCACCATAGTTGATTTTAACTGCGATAAACTTTTTTGGGAAAATACTGTGTGTATATGCTTAAGGAGAAGTGGGAAAGACTGGCTTGAGAAAGGGTTGGGAAAGAAGGATTGGAACTGGGAAAAGGTTGATAGGGGAAGGGGTGGTTGAAAAAGTGGGAAATGAGGTGGAAAAGGAGTTGCTGGAAAAGTAGGGCAGATTGGGGTTGGAAGGGGCAACTGGGGAAGGGGAAATGACTGAGGTGTGAAAGGGGGGCTGGAAACTGGAAAAGGTTGGGATAGAAAGTGGAAAAGACCCCAGTCTATAGTGGGTTTTTTATTATATATATATACACACACACACGAGAGTATAAGCCGAGGGGGACTTTTTCACTCTTAAAAAAGGGCTGAAAAATTCAGCGGATACTCGAGTATATACAGTATTTATATATTAGATTGTATAGAGAAGGGTTGCCACCCCTGTGGTGTTCATTTTGCTATCTGTGGCCCTGTTCAGAAGTTTTCCCTCACTTTCTGTCCCTGTAAGAACTGGAATTTGAAAAATTTGGCTTTTTGTGAAAACAAGATTTGGTGATAAAGTTTTTCCCCATGATAATGACTCTTCCAGGAGTGGATTTCCCTTCCTTCCAAAGGTTTGATTTCCTCTCACTTCCAATTACTCACTATGCGTCGGACATCTGTCTCTTGGGTACTTGAATGAGAGGATATTGTGCATAAATAGCTGTATCGATATTATGTACATAAATATAGATTGTTGTCTTTGGAAAAACTAAGGCACCCCTTGAAAATAAGACGTAATGTGTCTTTTGGAGCCAAAATGAATCCCCTCATTGCAGGGCATTGGACTACAAAACCCTTGGATTATTATTCAGTTATTGCTAGTTTGGATGATGGATGTTGTAGTCCTGAATGTTTGGGAAGGCAGGACTAACACAATTCTTAGAGGATTAAAATAGTGTTTGGGGCTGCTTGGAATCCTAAAGAGAGGGTGATATGTCTTGGATCCCATATGGTTTCCTTAAGGGACTGGACCTGAAATCCTGCTCTTTCTCGCTTTCTCTTGCAGCCTGAGATGATTGGCCACTACCTGGGGGAGTTCTCCATCACCTACAAGCCAGTGAAGCACGGCCGGCCAGGAATTGGGGCCACCCACTCGTCTCGCTTCATCCCTCTCAAGTAACGGGCCTTTGGGAAGAACTTGGGTGTGTCTCAATAAAGTGGCATCCCCCAGTCCTTGGTTCTTCGTGCACACTTTGAGTGTTGCAAAAGTACCATTCCTCAATGTTATTACTATTCTGTCCTGATTCAGTGGATACTCAAGTATATACAGTATCCAGATGTCACACTGCGCAAATAAATCGAATATTTGTACCTTCAGCTGTCTAATTGCTTCAGTTCTAAGACACCATGCATTTCAGTACCACTGGCAGGGGAAAACAAGGCCCTATCTATCTATCTATCTATCTATCTATCTATCTATCTATCTATCTATCTATCTATCTATCTATCTATCTATCTATCTATCTATCCACATAACAAACTTGAAAATGTGTATGTGGCAGAGGTGTCCACTGACACAGATAGCCTCCCGCTTCCACAAACAGATTTAACCCACAGTGCTAAGGAGACCGCAGTGCCCCCCCCCCCTCCAATGACATTGCAGGTTATAGTGAGCTCCATTAACATGTACACGAGCCCTGCCAATGTCCTCCACAAACACCACCCAAGGAATGTTGTCATTTGGGGGCATCCTAGATTTTGTGTGTTTCATCCACCACAGACATCCCAGTTTTCCTTTCTCTCTCCATTGGTGTGGCATTTGCATGGCCCTGCCCACTGCCTCTCCCATTACCCTTTCCTATTCCTTTCTATGGGACACAGCAGACAGAGGAATTGATCAGCAGGTGAACGTACTAGAGCGGTTTGAGGAGAATTCACTATGATTTATAGTTGTAGATACTGGGATATGTAGTTCACCTGCAATCTAAGAGCACTCTGAACACCAACAATGGACCTGGAACTAACTTGGCACACAGAACCCTCATGACCTACTTTACATCCTGGTGTGGTTTGGGTGAGGATGGGCCATGCATGGTGGGATTTGCAGTCCCTTCACCCAATGTGACTCCCCCAGACCACATCGACCCCCCATGAATGACGGACCTGGACCAAACTTGGCTTGAATGATGGGGTTTTCAGTATCTTCATCCACTTCCAGAGACTACTGCGACTCCCATGAATGATGGACTTGGACCAAACTTGGCACACAACCCCCCCCCCCCCCCCCCCCCCCCTTAAATGTATCACCTCATGTTCTGGTGTGGTTTTGTGGAAGATAGACCCCAGATTATGGGGTACATGGTACATTATGGGGTACATGGTAGATTAGTCTGGCATCACTTTTTTTTTTTCTAAATCCATGTTGACGATTAGTGACCACATTCCTTTTTAAGTGTTTGCAGACCACTTCATTATTTTTTCCAGAATCGACGTGATGGTAATTATTTGGGTTGTCCTTTTTTTCTTTCTTGAAGATAGGAAGGCGTATGAAGGAAAGCAGGGGAGCAAGGAAAGAAAGGGGGGAAAAAGAAAGGGAATGGGTGGAGGTGGAAAACAGAAAAGGAAGAAAATGAAACACTATGCTTGTGGGTACATATGCTAGTGGGTGTATGATCGTATATATATATATCCATCCCAAAGGAATCAAATATGAGAGTGTTTTTGTTGCTCCATGGCAGGGGGTTGGACTAGGTGACCTTTAGGGTCCCTTTCGTTTTTCCATCCTAATATTCCCTTCCTTTCCTTTTGGAGAGAGGGAAGATACTGAACCGCTTGAAGAGGGAGCAGCGAAGCGCCACCCAAAAGCTTGCCATGTCCAGGTTGGACCAAATGCCTCTCCTTGGCTGCCACCCCCTTCATGAAAGATATTTTTCTAGTCTTTTGGCAATTACAAAATTAGAAGAACATAAGAGGTGGAAGGGAAAATTGCATTTTTATTTACAGTATTTATATTCCGCCCTTCTCATCCCAAAGGGAACTTAGCGGATCACAGAACATATATGGCAAACATTCAATGCCTTTATATACTGACAGGACAGACAACTGTGTGTATGATATATATATATATATATATATATATATATATGAGAGAGAGAGAGAGAGAGAGGCTTTCCCCATCTTCGGCATCTTGGAGGCTGTGCTTGGTGTTGTGTCCCAGAACAGGAACACCTCTGTTCTTAAACACCACACCAGTATGGTAAAATCGGCAAGCAGTTTATTGAAGGATATATGTAGGCAAAGCAATAAACATGATAGAAACAGTATAGTCCAAAACAGTATTTTCCAAAGAGTACAGCTAGTCCATGAACCTCAGGGTACAAAGGTGAAAACATTAGATCCAAGGATGCAAAACTCAAGGGAACAAGGCAGCATCGAGATTCAATGCCCAGAACAGGAACCTGGCAAAACTTGAAACATTAAACTAGAAATCCACTTGGAAACAAGACCATCATGAAACCCCAACTTTGACTAGACAGAGCTAGAAACCTCTCCTCGTATCATATAACGCTTTTCTTGTCCCATGAACCGAAAGGAAAGTATGTCATTTCCCCTTACAACCAGATAGGATTTCTTATCTCTCTTTTCTAGCGGACGGACAGACTGACCTACGATCTTGAGAACTTTGGCTTAGTTTACAAAAGTTTTGTTTTCTATCTTCAAATTCATTAAATTCTGCACCTGACAAACCATCCTCAGAAGACAGTTTCTCGGAGAGACAGTTGTGGGCCTCTCCCAGGAATTTTACCCTGGGTAATCTACAGGAGAAACACTCTGTTTATGAGAAACCTTGGGCCTCTCAAAGGCCTGGACTTGACTCAGGCCCAGAAAAACTCTCATCCCCATTGACATCAGACACAGGCCCAGGAAAGCAATAATTCCCATTGACACCAGAGACAATCACAGGCTGAACTACAACACTCCAGCCACAAGGGGGAGGGTGCTGTCGCTCCACTTTCCCTGCCTCCTTGATCGAATTGACGCCATTTTTCTTGCATTTCCTTAGGTGCCTTAAATACCTCCCCGCTTTAAGTGGTACCTATTTATCTACTCACATCGCTGTTTTCAAAACTGCTAGATAGGCAGAAGCTGGGCTAAAGGCCAGGAGCTCACCCTGACCTGGCTTTAAACTCAACCTTTTGGTTGGCAAGATTTACTGCAGCTGGCGGTTAACCTGCTGTGCTAAAGCCTGGCTTAACTTTAGAGATGTAACAAGCAGTTTATCAAGCCAATGTGGTATATAGTGGTTGGACTATGACTCTGAAGACAAAGATTTGAACTCCCAATTGGCTGTGGAAAGTGGAAAGCCATTGGGTGGGTTTGGACGAGTCACACTCTCAGCCTCAGAGGAAGGCACACAATGTGTTTTATTTCTCAAGAAAGATGAGCCTGTTTAAAATTTCCGCTCACAATCCTGGCAACATTTTGTGCGGGAATGACATCCGAACGTCGTTCAATCCAATAGTTTACCTACAATGAGATGGAGGGGGAACTTTTTGACTCCTCCAGAGGTTTTAAATAGAGGCTGAGTGGCAGTGGGGGTTAGGGTGTCAAACCTACAGCATGTCAAACCTGGCCTTTTTTGTTGTTTTGGCTTTGCCATCAAACCTGCCGGAGTAACGAAGCCTGCTCTGTCGGACTTCTCCCACCAGCCAGGATTTCGGCAGAGGCGACCCAGAGGGCCATGGCGCAGAGGGACACTGACAGCCACGAGGCCCCAGCGAAGGAGACAACAAAGGCATTTTTCCAAACAGCGTCTCGCACATCACAGAATATGGTCTGGGGGCAAAACGGCGGCGACGGAGGGCACCACAACCGAGACGGATAAGGGCTGTGGAGGCCATGGAGGAGCATCAGAGGAAGGGTTTCCAGAAACACCTTGGCCAGGAGGCTGATGGTATGAAGCCGGAGGTGTCTGTGAAGCTCTCGGTGCCACCAATGTTGCCCCTTGGCTTGGCAGTTGGGGGGCCGGAAGAGGACAGCGCAGGCCACGCCATGGCAGACCACACTCGCCATCTGTAAGAGGAAAAGGTCGAAGGGCGAGACAGGGAAGGCAGCCTCGAAGCAGGTCAAGAAGCAGCTTGGGGTGGTCCCGTTGCACCGCAGGACGGAAGAAGAGGCCTCATCCCGCCAAAGGGTCTGGGCCCCCAGCGCCAGCCAGACTAGGCGGACCGCCGTCAGCAGGGAGAGGCCTGCCCGGCACAGACGCGGTGCCCGCGGGCCAGTCCCACTCAGCAGGGCGGAGAGGGTCTCCACCTCCATCAGAAGCCCCTTTCGTTTTATGCAGGGAAAAGGAAGGCCCACATCTGGAACGAAAGACAGGTTTTGAGATACTGTTTGGAACATGGGCATCTGCATTGTGGAATTAACACCGTTTTGGCACAGAATCCTAGTGTTTAGAAGAGATCCCTATTTTTCTGTAAAGGAAGACACCATCGAAACCCTCCCAAAAGATGGCCATCCAGGTTCAGGGAGAAATGGGACTAGAGCAGTGGTTCTCCACCTTCCTAATGCTGTGACCCCTTAATACAGTTCCTCATGTTGTGGTGACCCCCCAACCAGAAAATTATTTTCGTTGCAACTTCATAAGTACTTTTGCTACTCTTATGAATTGTAATGATGTAAGGCCAAACAAGGCATAGGGTTACAGCCTGTGTTGGATGTTTCCCAACATGGGGGACGGGACCCCTGAGGGGTCACTAGAGGGTTTCAGAGGGGTCACCAAAACCATCAGAAAACATATTTCTGATGGTCTTAGGAGCCCCTATGACCCTCCTGTCCTTCTCTTCCTTTTTGGAAATAGATGACAAATTCTCCCACCAAAAGCCCTCCTCCGCTGTGATTGGCCAACCTTTCAACCAAGGGGAGGGCTGTTTCTAAAACTCCAAGCGGGGAGGGGAGAGAAGGCATGCTTGGCGCATGGCAGGGTGGTGCACATGTGCGAGGCGAGGGAGAGTGTGCAAGGCTGGAGGGAGGCTCATGCCAGTGCGTCCCTTCAAGGCAAGGGGGTTCTGTGGGGGAAACTTGGCTCAATTCAGAATGTGGGGTTGGTGGAGTTCAGAATGCTCTTCGATTGTAGGTGAACTATACATCCCACAACTACAACTTCCAAATGTCAACGTCTATTTCCCCCCAAGCTCCTCCAGTGTTCACATTTGCGCATATTGAGTATTCGTGCCAAGTTTGTTCCAGATCTATCATTGTTGGAGTCCACTGTGCTCTCTGGATGTAGGTGAACTACAACTCCAAAATGTACAGTCAAATCCCACCAAACCCAGTATTTTCTGTTGGTTATGGGAGTTCTATGTGCTAAGATTTTGAGTCGCCTGAGGGCTGAGAAGAGCGGTATATAAGTAAAGTAAGTAAGTAAATAAATAAATAAGATTTGTTCAATTCCATCGTTGGTGAAATTCAGAATGCTCTTTGGTTGTAGGCTAACTATAAATCCCAGCACAACTACTAAATGACAAAATCATTTCCCCTCCAACCCCACCAGTATTCAAATTTGGGCGTATTGGGCATTTGTGCCAAATTTGGTGCAGTGAATGAAAAAACATTCTGCATATTAGATATTTGCATATTAGATATAGCAAAATTACAGTTATGAAGTAGCAACAAAAATAATTTTATGGGTGGGGGTCACCACAACATGAGGAACTGTATTAAGGGGTCGCGGCATTAGGAATGTTGAGAACCGTTGCTCGCAGGAACACCTCAGCAAGCGAGAGCCCAAAAGAGGCAGGCTAAAACCCAGCACCTCAATCCATGGCTGATACTAAATGAGAAACTCCTTCCTGGGCACAGAGAAGACTGGGCAACTTGGAAGGCGCTGAACAGACTACGCTCTGGCACCATGAGATGCAGAGCCAACCTTAAGAAATGGGGCTACAAAGTGGAGTCCGCAAGATTATTATTATTATTATTATTATTATTATTATTATTATCACCATCATCTTTATTTGTACCCCACTAGCATCTCCCGAAGGACTCGATGCGGCTTACAAAGGTCAAGGCCTCAATAGAACAACAATATAACAAATACACATAAACCAAAAGGAAATCAAAACATTAAAGCAATAACAGTAAGCAGTAAAAACAGTACACCGTAACACAATAAAAACTAGGCCGGGCCAAATGTAATGGGTACACATTAAAAAGTGCTGAGTATGCTGAGTGAGACATAAGGATTTTTGGATAAGTGCAATGTCTGTCTTTGCCATCGTGTCAGCCCCCTGCTGGCGTCCCCTCGACGTTTTTTGCCATCCTCGTCGCTCCCACTTGGAGCCTTGTGTTGACCGAGTGCATTGTGTTGACCGAGTACGTTGTGTTGACCGAGTACATTGTGTTGACCGAGGACGTGTAGACTAATTTGTGCTGACCAACCGCCGTGTTGACCATCCCCCGGAAAGACTGAGAAATCTATCCGCTGCCTTACATCAGACGTCCATCGACTACATCTTGAATCACAACAACCTTACCAACTGTTATTGTTTACCAAGCTCCTTAATGTTGTGTTTACATACTGCCTAATGTAGCACTTTATTGTTCCCTGCCTAATCTGCTGCTAATTGGTACAAATAACTTAGTATAGAGTACGTTCCTGTTTGCTTTTGCTGCTAATTTGGTATTAAGAACACAAGATAGCACTTTAAGGCGCCTGCCTATTTGCTGCCAAACTGCACTAGCACTTACGCCCCTGCGCCCCTTTCCCTACCCTCTATGCCGCACTTTAGTTAGCGCTGTGAGCCAGGTTGGGTATTGTCGCACTTTAAGATCTTTGCACTTTTTGAATTTGCTCAACGGCACGTAGATGTATTGCTGACTGTGTTGCACTTTAAGACTCTGCACTTTACGAACTTTCTAACTGC
>NW_026847771.1:57021510-57029010 GCF_025583915.1 Anolis sagrei ordinatus
ACACTGATCCAGTTTTCGATCAACCAGGAGGACCTCTGTCTTGTCGGGATTGATCTTCAGCTTGCAACTGTGAAGAACAAACCACAGACCACCATTGTGCATGAGCCCTGCCACATGCACAATGGAGGACTGTCTTATAGCAACACCAGAGGCACTCCAAGTGGCCAGCTTCTGGTCAAAGGTCATTTAATATAATGCCAATTTTTTAAATTTCGTGTTTTCTCAAATACATCACAACTGTACTCTTGGTTCGCTCCTGATACGATAAATAAATAAATAACAAGTTCATGGAGAAATAGGGCTATAGAATCAAGGACTCCAGATGTTTAGATGAGATCCCAAAAGCCAGAAAGGAAGACAACATCAAAAAACCCCGAGAGATGACCATCCAGCCTTCTAATGTCTATAAAGTTCATGTAGATAAAGGGCTAGAGAATAATCAAATCCTGAAAAGGAAAACATAACTTTGAATTTCGGAGCATTACAAAGCAACCAAGTCCTACCTGAAAAGTCTGTCGTTCCAAGATCAGTGTCTTTGGGTATGTTTTCTGTTTCTAAGGATGTAGAAATGGAAGCACCCAGAGGCTTTCGTCAAAATGCCCTTTTTGGTTCCACGAAGGGCAAAACCACCAGGAAGTGTTCCTTTGTTACAAAGGTATATTTTGGTATAAATACAGCTTTCAAGGTGGGGCTCCCTTTTTGGAGGAATCTGAGAAAACAAGGTTAGGGATAGGCCAAAAGGAGCTCAAATGAAGCCATGGCGTCCTTTTTGAAGAATTTGTTTTGCCCAGATTGCATTGCAGAGGTGCTAGGGGCAGCGACACTTGCCAAATTAAGGCAGTTTGATACCACTTTAATGCTATGGGAGCCTGAAGTTTATAGCTCGACCAACTACAATCCAGAGATTGCATAGCATTGAGCCATGGCTGTCAAAGCAGCGTCAAACAGCATTATTGTATTAACCCACAGGGAGAGGCAGGTAATAAATATATTATTATTATTTGTTGTTGTTATTATTATTAACTAGCTTGGGTACCCAGCATTGCCTGGGTTATTAGAAGAAGTCATTTTTTAAAAAATTACAAAATACATAAGGTTGTGGGTGAACTACAACTCACATCATGCCAGATGTTAACTCCGTAAATACCTAAAGTTTGTCATGTTGGTCAAGTTTGCTCTAGATGCATCATCGGTGGGGTTTGGTGTTCCCTCTTGCTGTAGGGTAAACTACAACTCCCACTATGGTGAGTCAGTTCCCTCAAGCCCTTCCAGTAGGTTGAGTTAGTCATGGGGGGGGGGGGTGTACCAAGTTTGGTTCAGGTCCATCATCGGTGGAGGTCACAGTTTCTCTGGTTGTGGGTGAACTACAACTCTCAGAAAGGAAGGTCAGTTTCCCCCAACCGCTCCAGTAATCAAGTTTAAACATATCAGGTCTGTCTGCCAAGTTTGGTCCAGATCCATTGTTGTTTGGGTTTACAGTGTTCTCCGGATGTAGGTGAACTACAACTCCCCCAAATCAAAGTAATTTTCCCCAAAGACCTCCATTATTTGGAGTAAAAACTACAAGTTAGAAGGGATTCTTTCAACCAGCAGATGTCACTCTATGTTTCTTATACAAAGGTTTACTCCACACTCTCTGGATGTAGGTGAATGACAACTTCCCCAAATCAAGGTGAATTTCTCCCAAAGATCTCCAGTACTTTTCCTGGTTATGGGGGCTCTGTGTGCCAAGTCTGGTACAAAAGCATCTTTGGTGGAGTTCAGAGTGCTCATTGATTGCAGGTGAACTATAAATCTCAGTACCTACTACTCCAAAATGTCCAGGCCAATTCCCCTCAAAACCCACCAGTATTCAAATTTGGGCATATTGGGTATGCATAGAGGTGGCCCTAGGTAATTTTAAACAGTGCCCCCCCCCCCAACCAATCACTGATACATATTTTCTGTTCATTGTGGGAGTTCTGTGTGCCATATTTGGTTTAATTCCATCGTTGGTGGAGTTCAGAATGCTCTTTGATTGTAGGTGAACTATACATCCCAGTAACTACAACTCGCATATGTCAAGGTCTATTTTCCCCCAAGAGTGCCTCAAGAGCACCCCTGGGCAAAATCAACTATACCGCAAATGCTTACTTTGCATAATGGGTTGAGCCGCCCCTTGGGTATGCATGCCAGGTTTGATCCAGACCCATCAGTGTCTGGGTTCAGAATGAACTCTGGATGTAGGCAAACTACAATTCCTATCACCCCCCGCCAAGACCTCCAGTGTGTTTTGTTGGTTATGGGGGTTCTGTGTGACAAGTTAGTTCCAGGGCCATCGTTGGTGGAGTTCAGAGTGCTCTTAGATTGCAAGTGAACTATACATCCCAGGACCTACAACTCCTATAAAACATGGTGAATACTCCCCAAACCTCTCTAGTATGTTCAGTTGCTAATCAATTCCTCTTTTTGCTGTGTGCCATAGAAAAGAATAGGAAAGGGTTAAGGGAGAGGCGGTGGGTGGCGTCATGCAAATTCCACACCAATGGAGAGAGAAAGAAACACTGGGATGTCTGTGGTGGAGGAAACACATAAAATCCAGGATGAAATTGTCCCTGAATGAAAACCTTCATTTGGGTGGTGGGCAGTGTGGTGTTTGTGGAAAACATTGGCAGGGCTCTTGGACATGTTCATGGCACTCACTATAACCTACAATGTCATTGGAGGGAGTGTATTGCTGTCTCCTGAGTAGTGAAAGCAATAGCTGTTTGTGGAGTCAGGAGCTTGTCTGTGGAAGTGGACAGCCCAACCACACACACACACACATATGTTCACTATTATTATGTATATAGAAAGATCTAATAATAATAATAATAATAATAATAATAATAATAATAATTTGACAATATGAATGCACCAGGAGAGGACACATTTTCCTATTTTGAAATTGAATAATGGCAAACTCTATTGAAGAAAAGCAAATCCTATTGAATAGTGGTATGCCTGATTAGAAAATGGCAAACCCCACTAAATAAGGGCAAATCCTATTGAATAACAGAAAACACTATTGAATAATGACAAACTCCATTCAAAAAAGAGCAAACCCAGTTGAATAATGGCAAACGCCACTGAATAAGGGGAAACCCTATTGAATGATGGCAAATCCTACTAAATAATGGAAAACCTCATTAAATAAGGGCAAACCCTATTGAATAATGGCAAACCCCATTGAATAATGGCAAATCGTATTGATTAATGGCATGCCCCATTTGAATAATGGCAAACCCCATTGAATGATGGCAAACACCACTTAATAAGGGGATACCCCACTGAATAATAGAAAAACCTATTGAATAATGGCAAACCCTATTGAATATTCACAAACCCCATCAAATAGTGGTAAACATCACTGAATATGGGGAAACCCCACTGAATGATGGGAAAATCCATTGATTAATGGGAAACCCTATTGAATAATGCAAACCCCATTGAATAATGGCAAACTCTACTGGATAATGGCAAACCCCATTGAATAATAGCAAACCCTATTGAATAATGGCAAACCTTATTGAATAATCACAAACCCTATTGAATAAAGGCAAACCCCATTGAAACAAGGGACATCTGGCCTAGAAGTCCCATAGATCTGTGCCAGAGGACCTTAAAACTCTATATAAATAAAAAGGTAATGTTCGTTTGTGGGATTAACAGAACTCAAAAACCACTGGACGAATTGCCGCCAAATTTGGCCACAAGACACCTACTAACCCAAGGAGTCACCATCACTCAAAAAAAATTGAGTTTTTCATTTGGGAGTTGTAGTTGCTGGGATTTATAGTTCACCTACAATCTAAGAGCATTCTGAACTCCACCAATGATGGAATTGAACCAAACTTGGCACACAGGACTCCCATGACCAACAGAAAACACTAGAAGGGTTGGTGGCCACTGACTTTGAGTTTGGGAGTTGTAGTTCACCTACATCCAGAGAGCACTGTGGGCTCAAACAATGAAGGATCTGGACCAAACTTGGCACAAATATTCCATATGCCCAAATGTGAACACAGATGGAGTTTGGGGGAAATAGACCTTAACGTTTGGGAGTTGTAGTTACTGGGATTTGTCGTTCACCTACAATCAAAGAGCTTTCTGAAGTTCGGGCAAACTTCCCACACAGAACCCCCATGACCAACAGAAAATATTTAAGGCCATCCAGTCCAACTCCCTTCACCAGGGCAAGAAAACATAATCAAAGCCCTCCTGACAAAGAGCCATCCAGCCATAGATATAAATAGATATATATGATTCACACACACAGAGATATAGTATCATAGATTTGAAAGGGACCCCTAAAGAAGGACAATTATATGTTGCCAGTTCCAGAGTAGGCAAACTAGACACTCTCCACATCAACACTGACAAAGAAACAGCAAGAAATACTGTTTACCCACAAGCATAAAGAAATTACATGTTTTAGAAACCAACACTTTCTCATTACTTTATTATCCAGATCACCAGACTGGGCCACAGCAACGCGTGGCAGGGGATGGCTAGTAATAAATAAATAATAAAAATAAAAATGGCTAGTGGAGGCAGATGAATGGAAATGCGGACCCTGCCTTGAGGAATAGGTTTCCAAAAAGCGATGAAGGTCAACAACTGGGGCTAGTACATAACCCATGATGACCAGGGATGATGGGCCTTGTAGTGCTGTTTCCAGAGCCCAAGTATCCTGCATCCCCCACCTCCTTGCCATCCTCCCTCTCCATCCTGCCCTTCCCTTAACAACCGCAGTCCTTGCTCTCCTCCGTTGGCTGAGTGACGCAATCCCTCCATCATCCATCCTCCTCCCTCTTTCTTTGGCAGCATCAGAGGCAGCTTGGAGGCGAAGGATGTGGCATCGCTGCCTATGGGACTGCTGTGGGTTCTCTCTTTCCTCCAAAACACCATCTTCAAGGAGGAGGTAAGGCCCCTTCCTTTGTCTTTGGGGGGAAGACCCTACTCCCTATTTATTTTTGTGGTCTATGCGGCAACCTGAGTGGCATATTAAAAAGGCTGGGGAATGGGGGAAATGTCGCTGGAGGCATTCAAAGCCCAAGGATGTAGGGCTGATCATTGAAATGTGGCACAGCGGCAAATTGTCTTACTTATTTAATCCTTCTCTCTCTACATTGAATATTGAATCTATTTGAGGTGAACAATCCCAAAAGGAGGGAGGTGCCGGAGGCAGCAGACCGCCAAGGAGGCCGACTTGACCCCAAAAAATGCCATCTTTCCTCCCCAGATTGTGGCAGGACCTGGGAGACGTAGTGCGCACCGCACCAATACATTTCGATGCCACTTGGCCTTAGCTCCGGCCCCGGGCACCAATGGGAGTTGTAGTGCGGCAAGGCGCTAGTCAGCAGGGAGGGCGGGCGGCCTTGTCGATGCGACTGTTTGAGCCATAAAGCGGTGTGGATGTTCCCGTAGGAAGCCCACATCACATCCCTGGATTATTATATTATATAAGAGTCCCCAAGAGATCATTTAATCCAATGTTTATTAACCTGGGGGTCAGGACCCCTGGGGGGGGGTCGCGAGAGGGTGTCAAAGGGGTCATCAAAGAAAACACAGTATTTTCTGTTGGTCATAGGGGTTCTGTGTGGGAAGTTTGGCCCAATTCTCTCATTGATGAGGTTCAGAATGCTCTTTGGTTGTAGGTGAACTATAAACCCCAGCAACTGTAACTCGCAAATGTCAAAATCTATTTCCCCCTAACTCCACTGGTATTCACATTTGGGCATATTGAGTATTCATGCCAAGTTTGGTCCAGATCCATCATTGTTTGAGCCCACAGTGCACTCTGAGTGTAGGTGAACTACAACTCCAAAACTCAAGGTCAATGCCCACCAGACCATTCTAGTATTTTCTATTGGTCTTGGGAGTTCTGTGTGCCAAGTCTGGTTCATTTCCATCCTTGGTAGAGTTCAGAATACTCTTTGATTGTAGGTGAACTATAAATCCTAGCAACTACAACTCCCACATGACAAACTCAATCCCCCCCGCCCCCCCTCAACCCCATTGGTTTTCAAATTTGGGCGTATCAGGTATTTGTGCCAAATTTGGACCAGTGAATGAAAATACATCCTGCATATCAGATATTTACATTCTGATTCATAACAGTAGCAAAATTACAGTTATGAAGTAGCAATGAAAATAATGTTATGGTTGGGGGTCATCACAACATAAGGAACTGTATTAAGGGGTTGCGGCATTAGGAAGGTTGAGAAACACTGATCTAGTCTATCCGGAGAGATGGAATTGAAGCGTTCCTGAAAGACAGATCGGTTTTGTTGATCCACGACTGATGGAATAGGCCCTCTCTAGGCATTTCCTAGATTCCATCATCTTGTACAGCTCAGGTCATGCATCTCTCAAATGAATGTAGTTTGGCATCACTCAATGCGATGGGGTGCTGGGAGGTGTAGCGTGGCGAGGCACCAGGCCTCTTGGGCAGAGCAAGACCTTGCCATAATACAACATAATAATACATTGGCCTATATAATGTCGCTGGAAGCTGCATTCTGTGGTCCCCAACAGGTTGCCTTCATCCTCTCCAGGGATGCAGGAAACCCCTGGCGCTGTTGCCATGGAGACGGTGGTGGTCCAGGGATGGAGAGGGGACTGTGGGGCTTGGTAAAACTGCTGCCGCGCCTTATTGGCCAAGGTCATGTTTACCCTCTGCCACCCCCCCCCCCCCCCACACACACACATTTGGCCTGGATTTGTGGTTTGAATTGGCAGGAAAAGTGAATAACAACCATCTGTCTAATTGCAGGGGAGGGACCCCAGTGTTCATTGACTGGGGGATGCGAATCATCATCCCACCGCACAAAGTCAACTGCCTTCTCTCTCTTCCCTTCCTCTCCCCTCCTTTTCTCTTTGCTTTCCCCCTTTCCTTTCTTTTCTTTCCTTCCTTGCTTTGGTAAACCTTCCTTCCTTCTCTTTTTCCTTTTGCAACTCCTCCGCCTTTCCTTTCTTTCACAAACCCTCCTTCCAAATGTTCTTTCCCTTTGCGATCCCTTCTTCCTTTCTTTCCTTTTGCAACCCCCTCTTTCATCCTTTTGCAATCCCGTTTTTTTCTCTTTATTCCCCTTCCATTCCTTCCTTCTCTCTTTCCTTTAGCAACTCTTCCTCCTTCCCTTCCTTTTGTCAACCCCTCCTTCCAAATGTTGTTCTTTCCCTTTGTAATCCCTTCTTCCTTTCTTTCCTTTTGCAACCCCCTTTCTTCCTTTCCTCCCTTTTCACTTTTTCTTCCTTTTCCTTCCTTTCCTTTGCAAACCTTCCTTCCTTCGCTCTTTCCTCCTGCAATTCCTTCTTCTGTTTCTTTCACAAACCCTCCTTCCTAATTTCTTTCTTTCCCTTTGCGATCCCTTCTTCCTTTCTTTCCTTTCACAACCTCCTTTTTCTTCCTTTCCTCCTTTTGCCATGTTTTTTTCCTTTTCCTTCCTATCCTTTCCAAACCTTCCTTCCTTCTCTCTT